>OX380350.1:4200000-4378870 GCA_947425015.1 Pterostichus niger
TGAATCCCAAATTACAGTACAGGGTCCGGACTCACCGAACCGCAAAGTGGTAGTTCATATCAATCTTAGCTTAAGTGGGATTCGAACTCGGAATTTCCGGATTTGAATTGCGCAATACTACCCAAACAATGTTTGTACCATAATAAAAATCTGTATCATAATGAAAATCTGTGTGGTAATAAGTATCATTATCGTGTATCTAATATATATTTAGTAAGTAAATTACAACATAGAGGTCTATGACTAAATCCATCATTCGAAATTATTAACATAAATATTACTTTTTTATTGAGCAAAGAATTGAAACCATGGAAACAGGAAATGCTGTGCTACTATTGGTTAATTTAGTCGTGTTGTAATAAATATTATTGTCTTAATAAGTATAATTAAAGTACAAATAATATTGATTAGAAAGTAATTTAATCATGGAACTAGAAAATAGAATAATGTTTATAATGGGAGCTATTAATACATCAATAAGAAATTAGTGATTCGAACTGTAGGCAAGCGTGACTAGTGTAATAATAGCCATTATACACCAATTGCAAACACTACTATTTCTACGGCCATATGCAAATTTATGAAATAAATATTATTCTTGAATAAAAGCTATATCTATTTTATTAAGTCAATATAATGAAAATCTGTGTTATAATGAAAGTTAGTGTCGTAATGAGTGTTATTAAGTACAGAAAATAAATATTTAATAAGTGAATGAAAGTATGCCAGTAGAAAAATACTTTTAAGTAACTTAAAAAGAAATTATAGAAGCAAACTATTTTTTAATAAATAATTTCGTAATTGATAAAGTATGCCAATTAGTTCAATATGCAGTCACGATTTATTAAATAAATAATATGCCCTTTTTGCCCCGGATGCACGCACATGGTTAAATACGTGGTTTACTGATACAATATTTGTTTTATATTGTAAAGTTAATTTCACAGTACTTTTGTGGATTATAATTACCAATTAATTTTTTAATTATTAAATTTTAGTGGAAAATTTTAAAAATTGTTAGATATTTTCATTAAATTTTCTAAATGGAAACACAGCATTTAAACTTAAATCCTGGATAAGATAGATTTGAAGAATAGAAAAATAATAATAATTAGCGAAAATTTAAATTTCGTGCAAGCTATTTTGCGAAGTATAGCACATGGTCATCTGACGTAATGTTTAATTAAGCAAATAAATAGTCTTTCAAGGCAACGTTGTAACGCTTAACCCATTTTTAAGGGTAGATTCCACCCTACAATAACATGTCATCCATTCGCCCGTTGAATGAACTCATCAACGCCAAAAATTGAGTAAATAACTGAACCACACCCATTTCGCGTTTAATATATTGTCTTATTTCCTACTTACAATTTAAGTAAAAATTCCTAGTATTTTTCGGTGAACACGCGGTCAAAACAGATGAACACAGTTCGAGGAATCAAGTCACCGGCGAAGAGCACGTTCAACTGTTTTGTGTCTGACTCCCTGCCACGGCCAACTACGACCATCGACGCAACAAGCGTCAAGTGGGCTTCGGTTGTGGAGATCGACCGAACAAATGCTACCAATGGAACCGTATTCGTTCGTTCGTTATTTGCCGCCACTGTGACGTGGTTTGGTGATCACGTGATTGTTACCAGGCAACGGCGTCGAGAGAACTATAGTAGGGTCAGTTGGAAAAGAACTACCCCTTACGACATAGATACAAAGGGTGAAAACACAGAAACAAATAAATAAAATAAATAAATATATCATCACACCTTCTACCCATTACTGGGTGTGGCACTCTACCGTAGCAGATCTCGGTAAATGATATATTTTTTCGCGTGAAGTGCGGTCAAACAAGGTTCAAATAATTATTTATAACAACAAAGACAAAATTAATTGTCATCCAACACTTGGTGAAACAAGGTTTAATAAAAATATAAAGTAAACACTTGGCTATGTTTCACAAAATTCAGCCTCCAAGTCTGACGATGCCCTCATAAGGTGACTTGGAGGCTGAATTTTGTGAAACATAGCCAAGTGTTTACTTTATATTTTTATTAAACCTTGTTTCACCAAGTGTTGGATGACAATTAATTTTGTCTTTGTTGTTATTTAAATTGCTATTGCGTAGCTTTCCCTTTTTTTCGGTAGATGGCATGACCAGTTCCACAAAACTTCTCATGTCATCTTACTAGTTTGTTAGAGATCTTATTCTCTGCTGGCACAGTTCTTCGTCACCAGCTTCTTCACATGAACTTTGTTCTAGGTGAAGAAGTGAGTTATACCATACTGATGAGCTCTAATTAGAGCGAAACGCGTCTATGGTTACTAACTGAACTGTGCTGGCCAGCCTCTGACGATGCCCTCATAAGGTGACTTGGAGGCTGAATTTTGTGAAACATAGCCAAGTGTTTACTTTATATTTTTATTAAACCTTGTTTCACCAAGTGTTGGATGACAATTAATTTTGTCTTTGTTGTTATTTAAATTGCTATTGCGTAGCTTCCCCTTTTTTTCGGTAGATGGCATGACCAGTTCCACAAAACTTCTCATGTCATTTTACTAGTTTGTTAGAGATCTTATTCTCTGCTGGCACAGTTCTTCGTCACCAGCTTCTTCACATGAACTTTGTTCTAGGTGAAGAAGTGAGTTATACCATACTGATGAGCTCTAATAAGAGCGAAACGCGTCTATGGTTACTAACTGAACTGTGCTGGCCAGCCTCTGACGATGCCCTCATAAGGTGACTTGGAGGCTGAATTTTGTGAAACATAGCCAAGTGTTTACTTTATATTTTCAATTATTTATAACGTGAAAAGTGACACTTTATTGCATAGGTGAGACGCTTATTTACTTTAAATAATTATATTTTAAACGACATTTATTTTCATATAAAGTTGTAGAACTAAATTAACAAAATAATTTTAGTTAATCCAGAATATAATGTTTAAATAAACCCTAATATAATCCTATTACCGTTTTGGTTTATATATAGAGATTTGGATTTCTTTTTAATCGGATTAGAATAAGATTAGCTAATCCGAAATTCCGGATTAACTAAACTTATCATTAAAAATGGGTTTTATAAGTATAAATAATCACTTTTCATACTGTAAATGAGTATATAATGACTTACTTTTCGCACTTAATTCAATTTGTTTCTTTATACAGGGTGTAACAGCGAAACCAACCACCGCCTATATTTTCTTTATTATAATAGTTACAAAAAAATATTATAAAGCAAAGTTGTAGAAGACCAAGGGGGACATCTGCTTAAAGAATAAAATAATTTTTTAAACCAGTGGTTCTCAAGCTACAACACAAAGTTATATTTTTTCAAATGGGATTATACATATTTTTTAGGCCTATTCGATAGAGTTTTTTTTTCTGATTTCAACCATGTAATCATTTTATATCCTTACATAACAAAAATATTGAGAAAATTCAATTTAAAGTTTCGATCAATTTTATTTAACATGACACAAAACAGTAGGTCTTGATCAAAATCAAATCAATAAACATAATGATTATAAACCAAAAACATTTAATTATCTAATACAATACTCATAATTTACCTTCTCAATAAAAACAACAATCGCAACTAATTATTATAAATAACAATAAACTTATTTTGTCTTATTATTGATCATAGCCTACTGTTTTGTGTCATATTAAATAATATTTATGTAGCATATTAATAAATTAATGAAACAGTGTAGTTGTAGCACAACTGGTTGCACTTTCTTTCCACAAGCGAGAGTTCGGAAGTTTGAACGTTCAAGCTTATATAAAAAAGTGCTTAAATAGTTTAAATTCTATTGCAAATTACTGTAACTGCGATAACTTTCCTGTTGTGCAGAATAGGAAATAAATATTCTGTTATTGTTCTGGATACTGTTAGACAATCCCTAAGCCCCTATTAGCCCTCAGTTCTCTTCTAACATGAAGTTTCGTTTAAATATCTTCAAATTTATAAAATTTTGAATACTACTCAACCATGTTAGTAGATATGGAATAGGTCATGTTCATAGTAGGTCAGTCGTACTGTACATGGTCATGAACGTCTATTTGGAAGGGAAAGGAGAAAAAGATATCCGATAAAAACGATCCCTGAAAAGGCAATAGTCAGCAATATTTTTTTAGAAAAATTATATACTTTTCTAATAAATTCTTTATTCATTTAATAAAGAAATATATAAAGGGCATTGAACTATTGATTTTTAGGTAGATATAAATACATCAATTTAGAACTATTATTATTAATATATTTTTCAGTCAATATTCTATGCAGTAAAAAGAACTATTTTCTAATTAATACTTTTACAAAAGCGTATAAACATTTAAAAATACATTTTGACTTTTTTATCATAATTTATGTTTGCGATAACAATTGTTTATAAAATGTAAGTTGTTTGTGCTCTACTTACTTAATACTAATGTAGGTTCAACCAAAAACAGTCTAGGTATGTATTTTTTTTGTAAAATTAAATTCCTATTTATTTGAATGTATATATAACTCGCGCCAAAACTGAACAGAATCAAGCTAGATTTAACTTAGATTTCCAGCATATTATTTAGTACCAATAATACTAAATATTATTAAAAATATAAATATAATACTACAAAAATATTTAAATAATTCCTGTATGCCTAAAACGTAAGTACGAAATTATTTTTAATTTTTATCTCCAGCGCGATATCGAATGACGTGCCCTTGCTACTAAAAACATAACCTATAAAATTGTACAAAATGGGTAAAATAGATTTAGTCCAAACTCTAACAAAACATATTGGTCGTGTCTGGAATATATCCTGGCACCCAAAAGGTGACTCTTTAGCGTCTTGTGGTGAAGATAAAACCATAAGAATTTGGTCTAAAGAAGGTGCAAATTGGGTGAATAAAATTATCCTTACGGACGGTCACAAACGTACAATTCGTGAAGTCAGCTGGTCGCCTTGCGGAAATTATTTAGCATCAGCTAGTTTTGATGCTACTACATCGATTTGGGATAAAAAGTCAGGCGAATTCGAATGCAATGCTACATTAGAAGGGCATGAGAATGAGGTTAAATCAGTTGCTTGGTCGAAAAGTGGACAATTACTGGCTACTTGTAGTCGGGATAAATCGGTTTGGGTTTGGGAAATAGCTGAAGAAGATGAATACGAGTGTGCTGCAGTTTTAAACGCTCATACGCAAGATGTTAAAAAGGTAAGATATCGTATACACGTAAGTACATTTACTGTATTATAGATATTCATTTGTATCTAATTAATTTGATACTAATTTGAGCTTTAAATTAATATTATTTAATGAAAATTGAATTATTAATCTTATTTAATCATTTATAAGTATATTTAGCAGTTATTATTAAAACAATACTTGTTTAATAAAAAGAAGGGTGTGAGATTTTGGATAACCCTGTACCTTACAAATTTGAACTGTTTCTTCAGTAAATTTATATATTTCATATTTATTTGTAATATTTATCGGTACTTTATTGTTTTAATGGAAATTTAAGCTACATTTTTTGTTGCTACGAGTATAGTTTGTTAAAAGGACTAAATTTTGAGCAACCCTGTTTGTCAAATTGAGCAAATATGTAAAAAATATTTAATTATGAAATAAAACTATATTTTTAATTAATTTTAAAGTATATTATATCTTAATAAGTATATTATTATAAAAAAAATAATTCGTTTAATTAATTTTTGATAATTTACATAATATTTCTAGACCATTCATAACATCTTTCCCTGGTGTACTATAATTTGTTTTTATACTTTATTTATTTATATATATATATATATATATATTAGGGTGGCCCTTATTTTGGGTAAGTTCGAATTTTGTCGGTCTCCACCCGAAATCTGGTTTAAAGTAATAAATTAATTTTTTGAGATTTTTAAAATAAGTCTAACCCGTGCCTCTAGGCCACATTCACTTGTGCCTTCAGTTCCCAAATCACTGCTGAACAGTGACTATTCAAAATGCAATAACTTGTTTGTTTTTCAATATTTTGACACAATTCCAAGCGGGAATTAAACCAGATGAGATAACGAATCGATCGATTACAATAAACAATAATTTTATATGATTGTTTATTGCTAAACGGGTGCTCAAAAACTAACGAAAATTGAGTTTTTTTTTAAATACGCAAAAAGTGATTCACAGTAATGATTATTTTCCAACAATTTTGTTTTATAAACTAGTTTTGATTATTTTAGACTGTTTTTGAATAATATTCATATGGATTATAACGTTTTTAATTTATTTTATCATATTTTTAGTCACATATATTTTATCATTTGTAGTGTTTATTTGTAAATGTGTATAAGTGAAAGTGGCCCAGAGGCACGGGTTAAACTTATTTTAAAAATCTCAAAAAATTAATTTGTTACTTTTTTGTGATTTTAAACCAGATTTCGGGTGGAGACCGACAAAATTCGAACATACCCAAAATAAGGGCCACCCTAATATATATATATATATATATATATATATGTATATGTATCGTTTGCTAGCACTCATTAGATGCAGTTTTTAATACTTAACATTTTTTTTGTATTTACACTTTTGGTCTAATTTAATTAAGGAATCAACAATCATTATTTAAAAAATACCATTGTACATATTTCAATTCTACACCTGGTATATATTTTTAAACTTTATTTTAACCATAATTAAATAAGTAAAATAAAATATGTCGACTGATTTCGATGCAGAATTTAATTCTTTACAACTTGTATTTGAAACAATTTCCTCTAAAAAAATCAGGAAAGCAATGGCAACAGAAAAACTGATTACCCATATGGTACACTGTTCTTCGGAAATACTATATCTATTTACCTACATTTAAAGACCATTCCACATATCTTTCCCCTATTTCTACATGCTTTACTAAATGTCAGAATATTCTAGGTAATATGGCACCCACATAACGACGTAATAGCCTCAGCCAGTTACGACAATACCATCAAACTATTTAAAGAAGATCGCCTTGACAACGACTGGTGTTGCCATGCAACGCTTTCATCGCATACATCAACAGTCTGGTCAATATCTTTCGACAAAACTGGTACACGATTGGTCAGCTGCAGCGATGATCAAACTGTCAAAATCTGGCAGGAGTACCAACCAAACAACCCAGAAGGAATACCAACACCAGATAATGAACCAACTTGGAAATGTGTTTGTACATTGTCAGGATTTCATACAAGGACTGTATATGATGTACAGTGGTGCCACCTTACTGATTTGATTGTTACTGCTTGTGGGGATGATGTTATTAGAGTGTTTAAGGAGGATGAGGGTTCAAATCCCAATGAACCTACTTTTAATTTAGCTGCTAAAGTTGAAAGAGCGCATGGGCAGGATTTAAATTGTATTACTTGGAATCCGGTTAATCCGGGGTTAATGGCGTCTGCTTCTGATGATGGCGATATTAAAATATGGATGTATACTGATTAAAATAATTGTTAATACTTTGTTTTTTTAATTGGCATAATCGATGAAGGATACATTTTGTTTTATATGCATTTTTTTTATGATAGAACTTATTTTACAATGTTAATATACTTGTAATACTTTAGAAAATAAATTATTACTGTTCGAATATATCGTTATTTTTGTATAAATCATATTAACTTTTTCAATCAAAAAATGTTCACTTTCAATGTAAATATTAACGCCTAATTTTAATTTCAGGTTTAAATGCTAACACGTCATTTTTTAAAATTATCAAATTATTCTTATTTGTCGAATAAATACTTTTATCCTCGACTGTATTCTTCTATCCAATCAAAGCTTAAAATGGGTGACAAAACAGGCGTTGCCTTGGCAACCATTGTTGAAAAACTTGAAGGATTCGCCAACACAATAACAGCTGAAAGTTGGGACAATGTAGGATTATTAGTAGACCCAATGACTGAAAATCCAATTAAGAAAATATTGCTTACAAATGACTTGACTGATGATGTTTTGAAGGAAGCGATTGATCATCAAGTTGGCATGATTATTTCGTATCATCCCCCCATTTTTCGAGGGTTGAAGACACTTAATACTAAGTATATATTTATCAATTTAATTGAAATTATTTTTAAATAAATATTTTATTATTTTCAGAACGTGGAAAGAAAGAATTTTAATTCAATGTTTGAAACATTCCATTGCTATTTTTTCGCCTCACACTAGTTGGGACGTAGTAGAAGGCGGGGTAAACGACTGGTTAGCTGACTCCTTATCCCCTAAAAGTAGGAGCCCTTTAACCGAATCTGGAGCTGGGCGGTTATGTCAGCTTTTTGAACCATTAAGTGTCAGAAATGCAGTTGAAAAAATAAAAAAGCATATTAATCAACCATTTGTTCAACTTGCTTTAGCTGTCGGCAAAAATATGGGTAAGAACTCAATAAATGGGGCAGCACGAACCCTACAAACATTCATTTCATTCACATTTGTCTCATCTTCCGTTTACCCAACAAATCTTCTATCATATCCATCTATTTATTCTTAGATTGTCCACGCAATCTCTCACCCTCAATTTTACCATTCTTCTCAATCTGGTTTTCAATTTTACCATTCTTCTCAATCCACTTCTCAATTTCATCATTTTTCTTAATCCACTTCTTAATTTCACCATTCTTCTCAATTTACATTTCAATTTCACCATTCTTCTCAATCCACTTCTCAATTTCATCATTTTTCTTAATCCACTTCTTAATTTCACCATTCTTCTCAATTTACATTTCAATTTCACCATTCTTCTCAATCCACTTCTCCATTTCACAATTTTTCTCAATTTCACCATTTTTTCTCAATTTCATCATTATTATCAATCCACTTCTCAATTTCACCATTTTTCTCATTCTACTTCTAAATTTCAACATTCTTCTTAATCTCTTTCTCAATTTTACCATTCTTCTCAATCCACTTCTCAATTTCACCATTTTTCTCAATCTACTTCTCAATTTCAGCATTCTTCTCAATCTGCTTTTCAATTTCACCATTCTTATCAATCCACTTCTCAATTTCACTATTTTTCTCAATCTACTTCTAAATTTCAACATTCTTCTTAATCTCCTTCTCAATTTTACCATTCTTCACAATCCACTTCTCAATTTCACCATTTTTCTCAATCTACTTCTCAATTTCAGCATTCTTCTCAATCTGCTTCTCAATTTCACCATTCTTATCAATCCACTTCTCAATTTCACTATTTTTGTCAATCTATTTCTCAATTTGACCATTCTTCTTAATATACTTATCAATTTCATCATTCTTCTCAATTTTACCAATCTTCTAAATCTACTTCTCAATTTTGTGATTATTAACAGTATTTTTTTATAGATTCTCCAGTTTCGACAGTAGCTCTTTGCGCAGGTTCAGGCGCTACTGTTTTAGAATCTGTAGTTGCAGATCTGTATCTAACAGGAGAAATGTCTCATCATGAAGTACTAGATGCAACACATCGAGGCGTCCATGTTGTTTTGTGTAACCACAGCAACAGTGAACGTGGCTTTCTTAAAGTCTTCTCTAATATTTTAAAAGATCAATTGCTTGATGGTAAAGTTGATGTAATTGTGTCTGAAAAAGATGCTGATCCACTGAAAACAGTGTGAATTTATTATGAAATATAATAAATAATATTGGTTGATGATTTTTATTTATTATTTTGTTTCCTAATCCAAAAATTTTTACGTACAAAACAAAGAAACATAACTCTGCTTCCCAAATAGAGTTGCTGATAAAAAATACCCTCAATTTATATTTCTAGACAGGTTGGAAGGGCGCAAAGTCTCTGCTACAATGAGAGCACAAGAACCTATAGTATTTGCCGAAATAAAATATTTTTGATTAAATTTAGCAAAAAAGTGGTAAATAATTTAGTTCCTCGTAACTTTTATATAAAGTATTTTTCTATAAAATAATTTAGAAAATACTCAGTACCTTTACCGTTAGATATTTTGAACAACTTATACAAATGTGACACGTACAATGCACTTAAGTTAGGTTGGCTGCTAACTAGTTAGTAGAATACTAATAATATTTAGAAGTAATCAGAAGTTTTAAATAATTTGAGATGACTTGAGCTCGAAACAAATACTCTTAAATTAAAGTGTAAATTTCTTGAACCCACAAAAAAAAATTTGTAGGTTTTATTACAAAACAAAATATAAAAATTAAGCCGTTATAAATTCGTGGAGCCAAAAGACAATAGTAATTTTATTTTTAAAAAGTTGAGACCAATTTTGAAACAATGGTCCATGAATAAAAGCATAAAATATATTCTGTCTTAAATATGATTCAGACACAATATTTAAGGTTGGACGGAACATACATCATTACACCTACGTAATTTTGATGCCAAAAGATCTGCAATTACAGGTCTTTAACAAACAGTTTAAAAATCAAGAGTTCAAAAGGTTAAATTTCGTTGACTTCAACTTATATTAAAAAAAATTCGATTGTGTCTTTTGGTTGCCCGTGCGTTATCATCTTTGGGGCTGTAGTTTGACAGCTGGTAACAGTAATTTACGCTTAAATATGTACTAAGAGCTATAATAGAAGAATAGTCACACAAACAGTGGCCTGTGGATTTGAGAACCCGGGTTCGATTTAAACTAGCTCTGTGGTTTTCCCTCCACTAACATCTATGAGGACCGTGATTAGACGGTTGGTAACCGCACTTCACGTGAAGAAATATATCACTTACCGAAATCTGCTACAACAGAGTGCCACACCCAGTAATGGGTAAAAGGCGTGATGATATATTTATTTATTTAATTTAAGCTGAGATAAAATGAGAGTAATGATACAATTATCTATTTATTCGAAAACTTTTCTAATTCTAAGAAAATGTACCTAACCTCGGGGCTGGTTTAAAATACCGTTTCTGAATCCAGCGCTGAAGAGGGCGTTTAAATCTTAGCAAATGGCAGTCGAGGTTAAAGGTCACTGCAGTTATCCATCAGGGACCTGTAAATAGATTCCAAGAAACGAAAAATCTATAGCAATTACAGAACAACGGTTATTGTTATTAGGAACCGCTAGGAATTCATGTACGATGCTTATTTGAAGCGTATATTTGCTTTATTTTAGTCATTTGTTTCTTAAGGACAATAATAATAGATTGTTAAGTTTTTAAATATATTCTGAGCGTTTTAATCATTAAAATATTTATTTATTTATTTATGTTACGCTGTACAACAGGACCTTAATCCCAATTACAGTACAGGGTCCGCACTCACCGAGCCGCAGTGTGATAGTTCATATAATATTGCGCTGAATGTAATATAATTAATATACATCAACGGTACAAATTTTAGAAAATTTTACTTTCGGTTTTGGTTTTAGAAAGAATGATTTATGTAAGAAAGTAACTCTTTTCTTTCCTAGGGAGAAAATAGTCAACTTTAGACTCTCATACGGGGAGAGAAAATTTAACTTTCAGTTCTGGTCTTAGAAAGAATGATTTATAAATGTTTTCCTCCCTAGGTAAGAAAGTAACTCTTTTCTTTCCTAGGGAGAAAATAGTCAACTTTCGACTCACATATGAGGAGAGAAAATTTTACTTTCAGTTCTGATCTTAGAAAGAATGATTTATAAATGTTTTCCTCCCTAGATAAGAAAGTAACTCTTTTCTTTCCTAGGGAGAAAATAATCAACTTTCGACTCGCATATGAGGTGGGAAAATTTTACTTTCAGTTATGGTCATAGAAAGAAGGATTTATAAATGTTTTCCTTTCTAGCAGAGATGTGCATCTACGTGTAATCTTTAATTGTCTACATCTACACGTAGACAATACGTCGACAATTCTAGCGACGCAGACAATGTACACAATGTAGATAATGTATCTGACAGTTGTAAAATTCAACATAACCTAAATTTATTCCTTTGTAACTATTAGAAATCTGAAATACTAATTGATGGATCGTGCTAAATCTTTTTATTTCTTATTCTAGATATAAAATACTCAAAAACTACGGGGGCTTTTTTTTAAGTACTTCATTCGTTTTTTATGGTCTTTTTATACAGAAATTTAGTCCCAAATAATGAACTTTTTTTTCAAACGTGCGCCATTTTGTTAAAAATCATAATTTTCTAAATCCAGTCCGTAGTTTTTTATAGTATACATCAGAGATTTAGAAAACATATCCCTTTTTGTTCAAGGTTCATTGCTGTTCCCGGACTGTTTTCGCCCGATTTGGCTTACACGCCGTGAGGAGTCGCCATTTTTTTTAATTTCTGACTACAATTTTGAATATTTTCTTTTAAAAAAATTTTGAAATAAAGGTTAAAGAGCGCTAAATAAAGATCCAAAAACAATTCTTAAGCAGCACGTTTAGATTTCGTTAAAAAAATCTAGAAAATGACCCTTTTTTCCTTGTCTAGAGTGGCCTTACCCCTTAAGTGAACACAGGTGTTTTCATTGTCTACATAGTCTACATTATTTACATGAAAAATGAAGACGTAGACTACATGATTGTTTACACGTTTACCTTCTAGGTAAGAAAGTAACTTTTTTCTTTCCTAGGGAGAAAATAGTCAACTTTAGACTCCCATATGAGGAAAGAAAATTTAATTTTCAGTTCTGGTCTTAGAAAGAATGAGTTATAAATGTTTTCCTTTCTAGGTAAGGAAATAACTCTTTTCTTTCCTAGGGAGAGAATAGTGAACTTTCGTCTCTTATATGAGAAAAAAATCTTACTTTCGATCAACGGTTTAAAAAAGAATAATTTATAAAGGTTTTATGGCCGGTTTTCATCCCTAGACAGGAAAGTAACTATTTTCCTCTCCAAGGAGAAATATATCCAACCTTCCATCCGTATATGAGGCAAAAAAAGCCTACTTTCGGTAAGGTCATAGAAACATAATTCCTGTGGCTCGCCCTTCTCTCTTAACCTATACTTTCTGTTCTTCACTTTTTGAACACACTATACAATCTCTTTCTCGACTGTCGTATAACCACCTACTAGACAACTACCAAAAAAGGAAATTCGAGTCCCTACATTCATACATACATACGTCTTATGTTGTATACAGAACATAAAACTCAAGCAGGCCGTGGTTCAGCACGTGCGAGTGCTCATGCACGATGTGCAGCTGTTTCAGGGCATCTGCTCACTGCTCACTAGATAGGGATGAATTTCATTTATTTCATTTTAATATTCATACATTCAATAATACATCAGAAATTAATTTTCTTTACATTTAAATGGCCACTGTAAATTCCCTTCCACTTACATATTAAGGGCTCGTAATTTCACGGCTGGTATCAAAATAAGATCTGCAATTGCAGCACTGTTAATATATTTATTATATTGTGAATGTGAGCCTTATAATTGATTTTCACCAAATTAAAATGGCATCCCCTAAAAGAACATTCTTTAACAGCTGCATCCATTTTTAATTTGTGTATTTCCGTCAAAATATGCCCCCCTAATATAGTAAAATAAAAATCATGAACGTAATTTTGAAAAATTAAAATTCAATTCAAATGAAATATACTCAATAGTTGTATGTAATTGACGGATGGTAAGTAATCAGAAAGATACCAAAATCTGCAATTGCAGAGCTAATAAGATAAACTTATTGTCTGACTTCAAATGACAACATAATTTATTTTAAATATGGCCAATTTTACTGCCAAAATTTAAATTTTAAACTTTGTTAAAATAAATAAAAGCAAATCGAATATTTGACAGCAGTGTCAATTATTCCATATGACATGTAACATATTATATTTTTATACATTTAAATGTTAGCAGCTGGCCATAAATAACTAGTATTTACAATTAGTAATTTTATTTATCAATTAATAGAAGCATATTAAAACTTACGATTCAAATTATAATTAATAGCACCTTAAGTGCATCAGTATGAGATAGGTAGCTCAGTGATATCGACTTGTAGATTTGAGGACCAGGGTTCGATTCCCACAATTGACATACGATATTCACCACTTTAAAAAACTACCTCTGTGGCTTCTTTTCACTTATATCTTTGGGGGCAGTGATTTGATGGCTGATAACCGCACTTCACGCGAAAAAATAAATCACTTACCGAGATCTGCTACGGTAGAGTGCCACACCCAGAAATAGGTATAAGACGTGATTATATATTTATTAAAGTGAATCAGTGAGAAATAACATTTTTGTACTGAACTTAGAAAAGGAACACAAATAAACCAAAGAAATCATGTAAAACTATTTTATTTATTTGACATTTAAATTATTATTATTGCAAAAAACATTTGTATTTGCTCATATTATATTCCTGTTTTAAATAATTTTTACAATCACATTAAATCACATTAAATCGTGTCTTTGGAATTTCATCTTTGGCATCACATTAAATCATATTGAATAACATTAAATCATCTTTAGAATATACTTAGATAAAAACAAAGAACGCCAACACTTTTTAAATCATAAAGTTTCAATATCTAAACGGTTCTTCGACAGAATACAAAAATTATTGAATTAGAAGTTGATTTTCTAAGTGCAAATGTCGGCAGTCACATACTTGACTAGGTCTTAAATAGAATACCTCTCCCATCTGCTGGTCGAGATAATATCCCCACAAAATATTGGTTTTTCACTATTTATTAGAATAATAAATTAAACAATAGTTCTTAATTATCTTATAATTTTAAGTTCTTAGATAATATTTTCTATTTAATTTGTTTAACAAATTGAGTTATCGTAAATTAGGGCCAATTAACTAGTAGGGCCAACATTTAAAAAAAGTCCATGCTTAAGGGGGGTCATGACCCCCCACTCCGCTGTATCCGCCCCTGCAAACAATGGGTATTAATTTTAATTGCAAATTATATAGACAGTTACTATTAATTTTAATTGCTAATTGTAATTACTAATTTAATAGCTGTGAATGTAGATTTAAGCTTTTTATTTGCAAATAGATAATTCAAGTTTGTAATAAATAAATAAATATATATATTTTTAGAAAATTCGCTTGTGTCTTTGGGGGTATTGTTTTAACATCTAGTAAAATATCATTTTCTTAGATTAGCTACTTGAATTTGCCTCATTCAGTAATGGATAAAATATTGTGATAATTCTCTTGATTCCATAATAAAATTTCTGCCATACTGCAGTCCCATACCCCACATATGAACACAGATTACAACATTTAAAAATCACACAAAATGCATAATTTTCCTGTTAGCATACCAGTCAAACCGCCTAGTCTTGGCCAATGAACATGCAGGATTTTGTCCGCGCCTGCCTGATCTGAAAGCAGTCCGGCCTGCAAAGAACAGTTGACTGTCGGCTGTTGACTTCGTTCGCTGTTTCTATCGTCATTTGTTAATCACAAGTTGCTAGATTTCATAGTTAGTGAGTTTTCTTAGTGATTCTTAGTGGTGTTATTCTTCATTTCTTCACATTTTTGAGGATGGACTACTGTTAAATCTTCCCTAAAAGGTTAGTGATGTTCTACTATAAGAGTTCATGTACTTTGAGTACAGATTGTTTTGTTTTTCCATCACAGAAACAATGAAATGTTACCAGCTGTTTTTATCTGTATGTTAAAGCTAGTTTTTTGAGAAAAAAGTTTGTTTCTTAACTTTGAATTGAAATCTTTACATTTACAAAAGTTTTTTGAGGCAATATCAGAGTATACAACATACAATTTTTTTTTTACAAATTTATATTTTTCGCTGTCAAACGTTTATACATTACTTTAGAGAAAAATGCTTCAAATAAAATAGATGTACAACTAAATTATCTATGAGTTTTATTTAAGGTATGA
This sequence comes from Pterostichus niger, assembly GCA_947425015.1. Classification (NCBI taxonomy): domain Eukaryota; kingdom Metazoa; phylum Arthropoda; class Insecta; order Coleoptera; family Carabidae; genus Pterostichus; species Pterostichus niger. The sequence continues at coordinate 4,215,759 of OX380350.1, forward strand.
TTTGTAAAATAATTTAGTAACAATTGACAGTAGAAAATATGCGATATAAAATATTCTATAAATTGTAGCCATCACGTCTATTTTAGGAATGAAATTATTTCAATTTCTTATCAGCATTTCTTAGAATACCAATTGATTTATTTATCTTACTGATAAAGTTATCGTTTACTAATAAAATCAGAGTTGTCTCAAGGGGGAAATATAAATATTTACAAACTATAAAACATGTTTCGCTATTCTGAAATAATAATGGCATTGTTTACAAAATAAATAAATACCTAAGTACATACCAGCAATAATTTAAAACTTTATTAAGAAATTCTATAATTTACTACTTTGTAATAACTTTATTACTATATTCAAATATTTTAATGTTTATAGAATGTTTCATCCTTCATATGTTTCTATAAATAACTATGATATAAATGTCTCACAAAAGTTAAGCAAAAATTAAACAAATGAATTGGACGCCTTCATATTGTTCTACACCTGCTGTAGGACGAAAGTGTCCATCTTTATTCAGGACCGTAACAAAATATTTCATATTTAATAGTGCCCAGTAATTTACAACAAACGTTTCTAAAACATTTTACCTGAAACTGACAGAAAAATAAATATTTGCCAGAGCTTGAAGACTCACTAAAGCTCTGCTTTGCATGCCTAGTCAGGCAATATATAATATATAATGTCGTAGCAGATTTCAGTAGGTGATATATAGGGTGTTTATTTTAACGTACTGGTTCAGAAAAAAATATAGACATTAAGAACTGTTTTACAATATAAATAAAATAAAATAATTTTACCTGAAACAAACATTTGCCGGATCTTTAAGACTCAGGAAAGCTTTGCTTAGCATGCCTAGTCAGGAAAATAACATATTACCTGCCTAGGCAGGTAATGAAAGAAACTTGAGTGTCTAGTTACTTAGCAACATCAAATACTGACTGAATATGTAAGTCAAATATTTGTTTATAAGTTTCAGGTAAAATGTTATACGTAACACGTCAGTAAAGCGTCGTACAGGATTCGTAAGCTGTTTCAACTATCTACTCATCCTGTAATTGAACACTTTTCTGACTTTTTACGTAAATAACTATTATAGGAAAAGGTCATCAAATTTGAAGGATATAAATAAGTTTTGAAATAGGAAAAATACATATGATTTCATTGTTAAAATGTCCAGAAAAGTCTTTAGAAAAAGTGATTCAATTAAAAATTTCTTTGCAATTTCAATTTGTTGTAATAACTTGATCGATACAGATCACAATTTCACTTTATAATGTACCTTTTTACATCATTTTATTCAAAGCTTTCTTTTTTTTTTAATTCGAACTCATACAGTTTCTCCTAATATTACAAATACAAAACCCGCAGTTTCATTTTGTCTTAGTCACAGTCTCGGGTTAATTTCGTATAATGTCGCAACTAAAAATACGTGTGAATGTGACTAATCGTCAAAAATACCGTTTCATGGACTGTCATAAATAAATTAAAGAATTTTGACCCTGTTATGACAAATAACCGCGGCGTAAAGACGTCATCAAATTTACAAGATTGAAGACTGGAAGTATCTTTCCTTTCACACGTTTACAAAGCAGAGGAACATGACTTTGCTTCCCTAATAAAGTTCCAGTTTGAAAATTTTAAACTGTTCCTATTTATACCCTTAGAGAAATTGGAGCGGGTAGGTTCTACACCAATGAGAGTACATATTCGCGCATATTTTCAGCCATAAGATATTTCCAGAGTATTTTGGAGAAAAATAGTTTAAATAAAAGTGGTAGATAATTTAGTTGTCTACATCTTTTATTTGAAGTATTTTTTTCTTAAATTATTTAGAAACATTTGGCTGTGCAAAATGTACGAGGCCAACTAAGTTAAATATTATTATTCATATAGAGTTTCTATCAACTTTCTGTGTTCATTTGTCTCATTATTATTGCTAAGCATTAGTGAACCTATAAATTTATGTATTTATTTCCCAATTGCAGTAGCTTATAGTGGAATCTGAACCACTTAGACTCAATCATCACCGAGATATGAACGCACGACCTCTTGGTAGTTAATTATTAAACGGAAATATTACTTGTGCTACGATTACCTTTAGACTTACTATCATTCAGATCTGCAGTTGCAGAGCAGCTATGGTCGGTTAATACATATACAGGGTGTGTCTATACCTCTGTACGAAACTTTAATGGCATATATAATTTGATATACTGATTATAGAACAAAAATTTTTTTTTGACATTCGCAAAAATTAGGGTATTTCATTCCTAGCGAAAAATTTAGTGCCACTGTTTTAATAAAACACGTTAAACAAGTAACAAATAAATATTTGCATTGTTGTCATTAATTTTACCTGGTTACAATTTGTTTAATTTCGCTTAGACACCTAGAATAATTGAATAAAAATAATTTCTGATATTTCTCAATTACCTTAGGTATCTCGAGAAAAAAACGGCGGTTTTTATTTTAATAAAATAATTCTAGGTTCCCATTTGAAAAATAAAAGTTGATAGTCGTACAATGTAAACCTAACTTTATAAAAAAATTCTATGTGTCATAAAATAGTATATTTAAGGGGTAAGGCCACTCTAGACAAGGAAAAAAAGGGTCATTTTCTAGATATTTTTTAACGAAATCTAAAAGTTCTGCTTAAGAACTGTTTTTGGATCTTTATTTAGTGCTCTTTAAACTTTATTTCAAAAATTTTTTTAAAGAAAATATTTAAAATTGTCGTCAGAAATTAAAAAAAATGGCGACTCCTCTCGGCGCGTAGGGAATATCGGGCGAAAATATTCCGGGAACAGCAATAGACCTGGATCAAAAAGAGATATGTATTCTTAATCTCTGATGTATACTCTAAAAAACTACGGGCTGGATTTAGAAAATTTTGATTTTTAACAAAATGGCGCACGTTTGAAAAAAAGTTCATTATTCGGGACTAAATTTCTGTATAAAAACGACCATAAAGAACGAATGAAGCACTTTTAAAAAAGCCCCCGTTGTTTTTGAGTATTTTATATCTAGAATAAGAAATAAAAAGATTCAGCACGATCCATCAATTAGTATTTCAGATTTCTTTTCGCACGATTTTGAAAATATGATTTCGAGAAAAACGCGTTTAAAGTTTCGAGTCATATATACATACATATATATATACTAGTACTAATAGATATGTGCTTTTTTGCCTCTGAAATACTTCCGGGCGGCATTTAAATTAATTGTCCCTTATTCCTAAGGGTTTAAACTATAATTTAAGCAAATAAAAAAAATATGCATTTTTTTTTAATTTTAGAGTGGCCTTGCCCCTTAATATACTAAAACTTCCATATTCTATTTCTAATAATAAAAAAATTAAGGGGGGGGGGGTTCGTCTTCCCACAATCACCCTGTATATATATATATATATATATATATATATATATATATATATATATATATATATATATATATATATATATATATATACCGGGTGGTGCTCGGTGAGTGCGAACATAGGAATTTAACATGGGATATTAGTTTTATGCAATTTCCTGCTCTCCTGTACATTTTACGGAAAAAACTGTAGAGGGAAGATTTGTTCAGAATTAAAAGTTACCCATGAAACTGTTTTTACATGTTTTATTAAGTTTTTGGTTTAGCCGTAACATTAAAAATAAATTTCGAAATTTCTGTTACTTTGTAGTAATAGCCATGACTTTTCTTTTATTTTTATGACAAATGCGTTAAATGTCAATTTTTGATGTTTATTAAAGTTAATCTTATAATTTAAATTAAATCAAAAAAATCACATTTTTTATTCTTTGAACAAAGTTTTATTTTCATATTTAATAATAAATCAGTTTCAAGTTTATCAACAATTTCAATTTTTTTTAAAAATTTTAAATTACAATAATTTAATGTGAAATAATAAGTAATAATTGTAACAATATTATTTAATATACCTACATAAAAAAATAAAGAAATTACAATAAATGTTCAAACAAGCCACCATTTTCAGCAAGACAATAACCAAGTCTATTGTAAAACGAAGTTCTAACATTGGCTAATTGCCTGTCAGTAATATTATCACATTCTTCGAATATAGCTTGTCTTAGTAAATCTAAATTTTCGTAGTGTTTAGAGTAAATTTTACTTTTAAGATGCCCCCACAAAAAAAAATCGCAAGGAGCTAGGTCCGGAGATCTTGCAGGCCAATTTATTCCACCACCACGACCAATCCACCGATTAGGAAAAACCAAATCTAAATATTCCCGCACATTTATTCCATAATGAGCCGGGCACCCATCCTGCTGGAACCAAATATCCTCATCTACTGCAGCTGCCTCATCCAATGCAGGACCTATATGATTTTGCAGAAGTTCTAAATACATATCAGAATTTAAATTTCCCATAATTTCAAATGGTATAATCCTGTTCTTAAAAATTCCAACCCAAATATTAATTTTCTCAGGATATTGGGTACCTGTACACACAGTTAAATGATGATTTTCTGTGGTCCACATACGAGTATTCTGAACATTTGGTTCATTATTTAAAGTAAATGTACATTCATCTGTAAAACAAATCGACGAAATAAAGTGCTGGTCCCGATTTGCCTTTTCTTGCATAATTTCACAAAATGTACTTCTAGTTTCAAAATCAGCCAAAAGAAGTTCTTGATGTGTTTGAAATTTGTAAGATTTATATCCATGTGTTTTTAAAATTCTCAGAACTGTTGAATGATGCAAACCACATTCAGAAGCAATATGTCTTATGCTGTACCTTGAATTTTGAGATATCATAGCCAATACCAATTCTTCATTCACTTCGTTATGACGTATTCTGTTATTATTATTATTGCCTTCATTACCATCGGTCACAGCTACACTAGCTGTACTCTCAAATTTTGTAACCAGTTTTGAAATTCTTCATATTTAATTGAAAATAAATCCCGCACCCTCCTATAACTATTTCCTCCATAATAATTTTTAATAATGAAGACACGTTCTTCGTTTGAATAAACATTCATTTTATAGCTTACACAAAGATTTAATTTAAATTATAAGATTAACTTTAATAAACATCAAAAATTGACATTTAACGCATTTGTCATAAAAATAAAAGAAAAGTCATGGCTATTGCTACAAAGTAACAGAAATTTCGAAATTTATTTTTAATGTTACGGCTAAACCAAAAACTTAATAAAACATGTAAAAACAGTTTCATGGGTAACTTTTAATTCTGAACAAATCTTCCCTCTACAGTTTTTTCCGTAAAATGTACAGGAGAGCAGGAAATTGCATAAAACTAATATCCCATGTTAAATTCCTATGTTCGCACTCACCGAGCACCACCCGGTATATATATCTCTGTTGAGTAAATTGTAAATCCCGTTATTGGCTAGTAGCAGTCATACTCAACTTGTGAGAGTTTAACTTAGTAGATGACGTCCGTGTATCGTATGTGTGTGCGTGTGTATAGGTAAGAGACTAACCTTGAGCCAATTCACTGACACCTACCTCTAGTTCATAGTGCTGGAGGATATGTTATGTTACTGGCTTTTACGTTACGTGAAACAAGGAAAATTCGAAGTTTCATTTGCGTCTGGGGATTTTTCTTAACGCGAATATTGTAATAAATTATTAACTATAATTTCAACAGCTCAAATATAAGTCTAGTTAAGTTGAGTTTTAGCTATTCAATTAGTAATTACAATTAATAGTATGACCTACTGTCAAATCTATCAAAAGAAAAAATATATCAGATATTCAATTTTGTAACTAACGCACTTAAATTAAGAAATTTTATACTGAATAATTAAAATAATTTTGCTATGTACAAATATTAATATTACTGTCACACCAATATTTCTTTGTATAAGCTATAGCTTCATAACAAATATATAATATTTAAATTTAGATATCTCGTTTATGCAAAAAGCAAATTTAAAAATTCTTAATGTGCTAGACGCAGAATTTAATTCTCTAAAACTTTTATTTGCAGCATTTATTTCTAAAATTAAAATAATACCATTTTTTCAAGGAAAACTGTTAGCAGCTTCATGTAATGTGCCACTTCCGGTTAGTCTATTTTAACCAAAATCTATTATGTTATTTCCATTGATGTAGTAGTCTTATATACCAAATTTGGAAAGTTTTAAATTATATTTGAATATAGTTTGTCATGAAAATCTATTATAAGCTTCAAGTAAAGTACCACTTCCGGTAGTTGTATAATGACCAAAAAGGGAGGTGCACAACTAGATGTTATAACAGTCCTAAATATAAAGTTTTAATTTTCTACGGCTTACCGTTTTTGAGTTATGCGAGATACATACGTACGTACAGACGGCACGACGAAATTAGTCAAAATGGATTCAGGGAGGGCCAAAATACCTATTTCCGTTGAAATCTGAGAACCGAAAATTTTCACGATTACAATACTTCCTTTACTTCGTACAAGGAAGTAAAAATAAAAATAAAATAAATATATCATCACGCTTTTTACCCAAGATCTCGGTAAGTGATATATTTATTCGCGTGAAGTGCGCTTACCAGCCATCAAATCTTGGCCCTCAAAGATGTTAGTGGAGGAAGAGCCACAGGGGTAGTTTTAATATGGTGAAAATTATTCACAAATGCACAGACCGACTCGATACCACTGAGCCAGCTGTCCCATAAATTAATAAATAATTTATTAATAATATATTTTTATAGATGCAATGAATAAAGATGTTGAAATAAGTAAAACACCAATATCATTATAATCTATTCTTAAAAATTTACAGCATAAAATGCGTGCGTATTTACGTAATAAAATAACATAACAATAGATAAATGACTATATTACCATATTACAACAAAGTTAACAAAAGTAAAAGAGCATTTTATTCTACAAATTGTCACTATGTTAGTTCCGGAGAAAGCAGAGAAATAGATCTCATCTCATTGTTTGTGAGTCGAACATGTACGCAGTTGTACCATAACAAAAGAAAGAAAATACTGAACATTACAGCGTTTTATATTATACTGAGTTGAATCAGAGACTTGAGACAACGGACCGAGAAATCTACGTTCACTTTCGACGCGTAGAATGGTTGGTATATTCAAAAGATGTTGGCAGAGCCAGAACTAAAAAAATAAATGCTCATATGTAAAGCCCGGATATTTAGGCACTTAAAAACACCTAAATAAGCAGGCATATAGGCCGGAAATTACTCTAAAATAGGCGGGATTTTAGGCAGCCTATATATAAATAGTTTCTTTAATAAAAATTATACACTAATTCTTTTTCTGGTACTCGTACTTTTCATTAGAAAAAAATATTCATTTTAAACAAAAATTAACGCAATCTAAAAAAATATTTAGGGTTCTTATTTTATTCACTATTATATAAATTCAAATTATGTAGTATACTTTGATTCACAAAATATTACGAGCAACTGCTGAATGGAATTTTCGGAAAGGGACTGTCTTCGGTCAGTCAGAACTTGCTTGTAAGCTGAAAACTTCGTTCGACATCATAAAATGTAACAGGCGTTCTTATATTTAGCTATATCCTCTAAAGTGGTAACTTTCATTGATTAATGGCAAAGGAGCAATTGAATTACCACATAAAATTTTGACTAAAACTTGATTGAAGACAAAGTAAGTACTTTAAATATTATAGATTAGGATGGAACACTTTGCCGAGTGTTGAATTAATCAACGAAATAGATGATAGATGGCGTTGATAAGCCTTGTCTGCTCAATATAAGTTGAAATAAGCAACAAAAATAGGCAAAATAGGCTGTATAAGGTAAAATAGGCACAAAAACCAAAATATAGGAAAAATAGGCTTTAAGGCACTAAAAAAAACCTTCCATTACACGTAAATATATTACCTATGTATAGAAAAACCAAATTGCCTGAAGTCTATTAAAATTTGAATCTAGGCAATTGCCTAAAAATCCGGGCTTTACTCATATGTATACGAGAATACAACTTGTGTGTTCAAATTTATTTATTTATGTTTCGCTGTACAACAGGAATTTAATCCCAATTACAGTACAGGGTCCGCGCTCACCGAGCCGCAATGTGATAGTTTATATAATTTTTAGCTTGAGTGCGATTCGAACTCGGGATCTCCGAATTCGAATTCCATATCGCTATCCACACCACCGTACTGACGGACATATTGTGTGACCACGTATCAATACAATATATTCAGATAAAAGTAAATCACTTTTACTTGAAACTACCAGGAAAATAAATATTTGTCTGAGCTTTCAGACTCAGGAAAGCTTTGCTTTGCATGCCTAATCAGGCAAATAACATATTGGTAATGAAAGAGAAGAAGGCGAGAAGCAACATTAACATCCAAAAAGTAACAGTCAATAACGTCGCATATAAAGTAGTCAAGGAATTTAATTATTTAGGAGCGTCAATGAACAGCAAAAACAATATTAGTGAAGAAATCAAGAGGCGCATCATACTAGGAAACAAGTGCTACTATAGCCTCATAAACATAATTAAATTAAGAAACACCAGTAGAACAGTCAAACTTAATGTATATAAAACAATTATCAGACCAGTAGTAACATACGGTGCAGAAACATGGACTATCTCTAAAGTAGACGAAAACACCCTAAAAATATTCGAGCGTAAGATTCTTCGCAGAATCTTTGGAGCAGTAAATGAAAACGGCTACTGGAGAACGAGAATGAACTTCGAGATAACAGAACTTTTCAACGACAAGGACATTGTCACTTACATTAAAACGCAACGGCTGAGGTGGCTGGGACATGTCACACGCATGGAAGAAACAAGGAACGTAAAGAGAATATATAACGCCAAACCCAGGTTAACAAGACCAAGAGGAAGACCAAGAAGTAGGTGGAAAGAAGAAGTGGAGAAAGATGTGAAACAGCTAAGGATTCCAAACTGGAGAGATGTAGCAAAAAATAGAATAGAATGGAGGAAAGCAGTAAAGGAAGCGTATATCCATCTTGGATAGCAGAGCTATAGAAGAAGAAGAATGAAAGAAACGTGAGTGTCAATGCCTATATAGGAGTCTCTCGGAACGAAGCTACGCTTAGACACTGTGACAGAAAAATTCAGTTGATGCCATATTTCGAACACAGGTGACGTGGTGTAGCGGTTAGCATCTCTGCCCGGTATGCGGAAGGTCCCTGGTTCGAATCCAGGCGTCATCAGAATTTTTCTGTCATAATATAAATTAACTTTAGTCAAAAACTACAGGTATGATTACCTTTAATAATCACACAACTTAATAATATTAGCTCTATTTCTTTTAATTTAAATTAATTTAAAATATGCATTATTTGTTTATAAGTTTCAGGTAAAATGTTAAACGTAACACGACAGTAAAGCGTTGTACAGGATTCGTAAGCTGTTTCAAGCTCGGCATGAAAGTATCTACTCATCCTGTAATTGAACGCTTTCCTGACTTTTACGTAAATAACTTTAGAATTTAATACAGACTGAAAAAACACCCTCATTCTGTAACTCGATCATTATTTTGATAACAAAGTGAATCGCAACAAACTTTTTCTATATTATTAATCCTTTATAGATTGTTAATAATTTATCCTGAATTTATTGACAGCTTATCGATACCTGTCAGAAAAACATTACTTATGAAAATGACATTTTCCTCGCCCAATTTAATTGTGATAGTAACCATTTCCCTCACTAGTGATGAAAATAAATAACTTTCTTTACTACTGCGGGAAACAATTACTATCACAACTAAATTGAGTGAGGGAAATGCAGGGTTCGTAAATATCATGATATTTATAATAAATATCAAAATATCTGATATATAGGATATATATCAGATAAATATCACTTTTTGGATATTTATTTTTTAATTTTAGTTTTTGTACACATTTATTATCACAATAGGAAATACAAAATAAATTATTACTCCTAAATAAAAAATTAACATAGGTAATGAAAAAAAGTAAATATACATTGAATGGATACACAAATATTATATAGTGCTAAGAATAGTAAGAATATTTAAATAATCCTATATCCTAAATAGGGGCAAATCATCATCTTCTGATGAACTTCCTGAACATAGCGTTGCTGATAGACTCACTTGGCCAAATCCAATCTAAATTAGTTTTTTTTTTGTAGTTTCTTTTTGGTTTAAATATTTAAACATAAAAACTAATCTTTGTCGTTACCGAGACGATTACGTAATTGAGATTGGACAATGCCAAAAGTGGAGAAATATCGTTCCAGCCCTGCTGTGGCTGTTACAGCAGTGTGTAACTGTTCGCATAGTTCAATAAATGTACTTTTATTTGGCCACTCTGACTCATTGATAGTTACACTTTTCCACCATATTAAAGGATTTGTATTTCTAAAATGAGTACCAAATAAAATTTTTGGAAATGGTTCCGACTTTGCCGTTAATGACATCACAAATGGCACACAATTTGGATTTATGTCGTTGATGTGAAGTTAGTCAAAAGCTAGTAAAGTAAGAATTATCTTTAGAATATAATTTATGAAAGTAATAATGAGAGGTATACTGTATTTATTATAGACTATTTGATATTTTTATATAATGGATATATATCTTCGAACCCTGTTTATAAGTTAACTGAAGCACGAGAAAATTAATGCCGTTGAGCGCGTTTTCATATCACATTTAGTTTTTGAGATATAGCCTCGGAATAGTAGAAAAACTGAAAAATTCGAAAAATTTCACTTTTCCGGAGGCTATATCTCAAAAACTAAACAAGATATGCAAATGCACTCAACGGCGTTGAATTCCCCGTGTCCGAATTGACTTATAAGCAAATTTTCATACAATTTTATGCAATTTAATATTTTTAATTATTTCCTAAGGGGTACCCCTTTGGTTTTTTCAGATTTTAATTCAATTTTCCCAAAAATCCTTAATCGTAGGATTATTAAAACGAAAATTTACATACATATGTATTTTGACCCACTGAATCCAGTGGTGCAATTTTCAAATGCATATGACTTCTGGTTTTCGAGAAAATGTTAAAAAACCGCTTTTTGCGATTTTTTTGGCGGAAAATAGAAAAAAAATAAAAATCGTTGAAACTATGTTTATAAGTTAACTGAAGCACGAGAAAATTAATGCCGTTGAGCGCGTTTTCATATCACATTTAGTTTTCGAGATATAGCCTCGTAAAACTGAAAAATTCGAAAAATTTCACTTTTCCGGAGGCTATATCTCAAAAACTATTTGATATTTTTATATAATGGATATATATCATTGCAAAAATATGACGATATATATCAAAATAAATATCATGATATATATCGATCGATATATATATCTTCGAACCCTGGGGAAATGTCATTTGACATGGCGACCAAGGAAACGTGATGTGCATTTGCTCAACTCCTTTGATTTATATAAAATAATTATTAAATCGATCCCACAGCCGACAAACAATTTTCACCAAATTAAATCTACCCCTGTGGCTCCCCCTCTACTAATATCTTTGGGGGCCGTGATTTGATGGCTGGTAACCGCACTTAACGCGAAAAAATATATACCGAGATCAGTTTCGGCAGAGTGCCACACCCAGTAATGGGTAAAAGGCGTGATGATATATTTATTTTATATTTATTTAAATTTCTTGTATCGCAAACGTAAAAATATGATTTTTCTACGATTGCTATGAAAAGTTGACAATTACGCTCTCATTTGTCATCGTAAAGTTGACGTTTTCTGTGGAACAATCGAAAAATATCTTTTTTGCGCGTCTCCAATGGCAACGCGCGAAAAAATGCGTGCTTATTTCAATAGTTACCAGGGATACAAACAAAACAGAAACTTGTCATACTGACAGTTAACAGAATGAATTTATTTTCAGTACATATACGTTTTTTAATAATTTTAAGATGCAATCGTAGAAAAAAATATGTGTGTATCACGAGCGTAAAGTGTCTTTTTTTCCTCTTACACTATTGCAGCTCTCGCCTTCGGCTCGCGCTGCAATTACCGTGTTCGAGTAACAAAGTATCACTTTACGCTCTTAATACCTTAATAACTATTTACGTTTAAAGTTGAAAAAAATAAAACAAGATTCATTATTCGGTGGATCGTTGTCACCTGAATGTCACAAATATCAAATCATACTATTATTTATCAATTGCTGTAATCATGGTTTTACTTTCCTTCCTTACAGAAGAAAGTAGATCCTAAGGATTTTCTTCTCTTAATTGAGTTAAGAAAATATTACTTTCGGGCAGGGTCGTGAAAAAAACATTTCATCCTTGAAAATATTGCTTCTTGACATATCTCAAACAAGTGATGGATTCTTAATAAGAAAGACGACTGTTTCCACCTTAAAAGGAGGTATAATAACATATGAAAACAATACAGTTTCGAGTGTAATTTATCATATGAAATATTGACACTTCTTAATTTCGTATTGTGTGTAACTTGTTCACCTTTGTTATACCATATAAATAGAACGTTCCGCAACTTCCTGTATTAGTGTATTGTGACTTCATGGTACCTGGGTGCCTCCTTGATGCTTTTTATTATATTTATTTTCTCTTTTAATGAAACATAAACAAACATGAATTATGATATTTAAATTTATGAATCATTGCTGTTCTTAATTAGACAATGATTAATGATGGAAGTTTTTCTAAATATTTTGGGTATGATTATTGTTTCCTGGTTACTGGGGGTTGCTAATTACTGTTTAATTTTTGTTCAATTGTTACTCTGCATAATACTTAATCCAAATTACAGTAGCTTATAGTAGAATTCGAACCAATCAAATACTATTTTTTTAATATAAGTTGAATTCAACGAGATTGTTTAAATCTTTAAAGAAAGGGGTGTTAAGCACAAGTAAGCTTTGATCGCCTGTAGATTTTTGATATTTGCCAAGGTATATTTTCTGAGTATAGAATGTTCAAAGATACTCCGTTATGGCTTTAACTTACTAAGCCTGTGTTGAACCGCACACAGTAAGAGGTTCTACCTGTTGGCGCTCAGGGTAGGATTGCAAAATATTTAAATTCGGAAATCTCTAATCTCTGTGCGGATTACGTATTTCAGATTTACTTGAAATAATAATGAATTCGCAAAATTAAACCGGTATTATTACATATTTTTTTTGCTTCATTATCAATAATAATATTTGTACAAAATTCTCTGTTTCATTATTATAATATATATATAAAAATTAAATTAAATTGGGAAATACTGAATACATACCTGTCCTTGCACCCCTATAAATCAAGCTTAAATCCCTAACAATAGACCCGCTGAGAGGGCCATAACGGAGTATCTTTGAACATACTGTAGATGGCTCAGTGGTATCGGCATAAAACGATTAAATGCACCGCAATTACTTTTACAAAGGAACTCAAAATATGAGCACTTATAACTGGTGTCACAAGGTTCGCACAGGGTTGTACAGCCCCATTCGCCGGTACGTGTATAATAAAAACAACAAAATTACAATCTAAATAAGTATATTTCCTTATTCATACGATACAAGTATAATATATTATAAATATTATATACAAACATAATCTAAACATTTACCTACATTACTCAGTCTGATTCAGTACAGGATATTTAATCTTCTTATTGAGTAACATAACTGCTAATTGGATAATTTAATCCAAACGAGTAATTTTTAAATGGTCAATCATAGGAAAAACCGAGAATAATTTTAGACTGGATACGACCCTTAAAAATGTACCTGTTGTGACCATCGTTAAGCGATTTGTGGTAGCCGCACTAATGGATTTCATTGTAGTTATATGGGACAGGGACGTTTAATCGTTTTATGCCGATCCCTCCAGTTTAAAATGAAAATACCATACAGCCGACAAACAATTTTCACAACAGTTTTATGTCCCTGACTCCACTAACATCTTAAGGGGCCGTGATTTGACGGTTGGTAACCGCACTCCATACGCATAAATATATTACTTACCGAGATCTGTTTCGGCAAAGTGCCACACCCAGTAATGGGTAGAAGGCGAAATGATATATTTTTTAATTTTATTTATATTTTGTGGATATGTAGCTCAGTGGTATCAAGTTGAACTACAAATTTGAGAACCTGGGATTAATTCCCTCATACATCTGTGGCTCTCCCGTCACTAACATCTTTAAGGGCCGAGATTTGACGGTTGGTAACCGCACTCTACGCGTATAAATATATCATGTACCTACATCTGCTTCGACAGAGTGCCACACTCAGTAATAGGTAAAAGGCATGATGATATATTTTATTTTATATTTTCTGTTACTTCTACGATATTTTACTTACGATGTATTTATGATTAACATAAGTAACAGTATTTCCGTAACACGTACAAGTACCGTATTTCAAACTATTGCAAAAAAATCTAAAGAAACTTTTTAGAAACTGGCGTTAAGGTCAATTGTCAGAAACTTACGAATATCTGCATTGCATTAAAGTTGTTGATATTTATCTATGAAACTATTAAATTTAGTTGTATCTATGACGTAGGTACTGCCGTATCAGCTGTATTAATGATATAGGGCCCCCAAGTTAACTGCTCACCACGAGGTGGAAATTGAGTCATTTTAACTAACTACTCCTTTGCTCCATTTAAGTTTATTTAAGGAGAAGCCTCAATAGAAATATTTGATTGCTACACTACTGATTCATACAGTCTAGATCAGTGATTCTTAATCCACTACTAGGGGTCTTTAAAATGATCTCAAAAGACCCGTGAAATTTAAAAGATATTTCAAATTATAACTGTAACTCTATTTACTAGTATTTTTGTCTGTCTTATTTAATTTTTAGTTTGAATTTGATTTAATAGCAGACAATTGTATTTTAACATTTGCTAGCGATATATTATTTGTAGTTTTTTTTTGTAAATTTTTAATGGTTATATAATAAAAATTATATAGTCGTTTTCAGAACATGAATTCTCAAATATTACAAGAATCGTATTTGACCATTATAATGCCTATGGCACACTGGTCGAAAAGCATCGATGAGCTCTTCGATGAAACAACAGAATGCACCCTTCATTAACAAACAATAAAAGCTTCTAAAGTTGAGAAAGAAAAACTAAATTTCAAAAATATGCTAACGTGAAATGAGACCCAAAAGATACGAGTGAAATGAGATACGTTCGTTTCATCGATGAGCTCTTCGATGGAAATAGAGGAGTCTCTAATTTTCATCGATGACGGGTGCGTTCTGTTGTTTCAGAAGAGCTCATCGATGCTCATCGACGCTCTTCGACTAGTGTGCCATAGGCATTAGGGTAAGAAGTTATAATTCTATAATTGCAGATCTCAAACAAATTAATAAGAAATTTGTTAAAGAACATAATTGCATATTTGAAAGTCCAAAATATTTCTAAATACATTTTAAATCGCAAAGAAACATAACCCTGTTTATTCCTCGTTTGATACCAAATTTGGAGAAACAAACATTTATATTCTTTTCGCTTATAAAAGCTAGATAGAAAACAATGCGTTGAAAAACTTGCCAATCACAACATTCAACTTTTTCCGCTATTCAGCTTGGTGTAGTCAACTCGAAGTGCTTTTGTTTTGTTTAACCTGCTTCTTTATCTTCTTCTTGTACCTACAAACGTACAGGATTACAAAAGACAGAAATGCTGAAGGACTTCAGCTTGTTTCTAGTTTCGTTTCATCCTAATTTATAATTCCTTTCTTACAAGCTCGTCTCATCTTTCGTTTACGCAACAAACCTTCAATCATATCCATCCATTTATTCCTTTATTTCACCAATCTTTCATTTAACATTCGTTTACCATGACCAAACATATTATTACTCTTTTAACAATATTCTTCGTACTCTCATATTCTACATGCACAATTATTACTTGTGGGTTCAATATAAAAATAAATAAACAAATATATCATCACGCCTTTTATCCATTACTGGGTGTGGCACTATGCCGTAGCAGATTTTGGTAAGTGATATATTTCTTCGCGTAAAATACGATTACCGGCTGTTAAATCACATCCTCCAAAGATGTTAGTGTAGGGGAAGCTACAGGAGAAGTTTTTAAAATAAAAAATAAAATAAATATATCATCACGGCGTTTACCCATTACTGGGTGTGGCACTTTGCCTAAGCAGATCTCGGTAAGTGATATATTTTTTTGCGTGAAGTTTTTTAAAGTGGCGAAAATTGTTTGTCGGCTGTGGGAATAGAACTCGGATTCTCAAATCCACAGACCGATTGGATATCAATGAGCCACCTATCCCAGAACAGACAAAATTAATTTATTTATTTATTTGCAACTTTACTAAAACTGTCCACAATTTTCAATCCAAACTTACATACATTTATCCGGAATATGAAAAATCGAAATCTGAAAACCGGAATCCTATCAAACTCGTTCAGTATCCTAGAGAAATTGGTTTCCGGATAATCCTGTATTCGTAAATACCAGATTCTGGACATTTTCAATATTTAAAAATCACGGCATTCGATTTAAGGATCTCGCATTTTAATCCCACTCAAGCTAAAAATATATATACTTATTAGTAAAGCCCGGATTTTTAGGCAATTGCCTAGATTCAAATTTTAATATACTTCAGGCAATTTAGTTTTTCTATACATTGGTAATATCTTTACGTGTAATGGAAGTTTTTTTTTTCGTGCCTTACAGCCTATTTTTTCTATATTTTGGTTATTGTGCCTATTTTACTTTATACAGCCTATTTTGCCTATTTTTGTTGTCTATTCTAACTTTTATTGAGCAGACAAGGTCTATCATCTACTTCGTTGACTAATTCAGCACTCGACAAAGTGTTTCAACCTAACCTATAATATTTAAAGTACTTACTTTACTATACTACATAATTTGAATTTGCATAATAGTTAATAAAATGAGAACCCTACATTATTATTTTTTAGATTGTGGTAATTTTGGTTTAAAATGATTATTTTTTTCTAACGAAGAGTAAATACGAGTACCAATATTAGAAAAAGGATTCGTTTATTTTTTTTAAAACAAATTATTTACATTTAGACTGCCTAAAATCCCGCCTATTTAAGAGTAATTACCGGCCTGTATGCCTGCTTATTTGGGTGTTTTTAAGAGCCTAAATATAAGGGCTTTACTTATTACATTGCGACTCGGTGAGTCCGGCACCTGTACTGTAATTGCATAAATAAATTAGATACACAATTGAATATTTTTGATACAAATTGAAATTAGTGCGATTCGAACGCGTGAACTCTTGGTTGATAGAAGACTGTAAGTACACTTAACTTAGGGTCGTGTCTTCCATCTTCAATCTTCATCAAAGTCATCTTTCTTCATATTCTTGTACTGTTAAGTAGAGGGGCAGTCAACCTTGTATATGCTTTAAAACCGCTCTCGCCAAATTCATGCGGTCATCCTGCTTCTTGCCGTGCTGGTGTGTGATGGTGTGTTCGTATCGTTATTTTGTTGTGAGTTACTTAAAGTAAAGTGTTACTTGTTAATGGTGTTGTAAATACAAGAAGAGTTAGTTAGGTGTTAGTGGAAGACGTGGATGTGGATAATCTGGACGGGAACTGAAGATTTGAGGGAAATTCTTTTGGTGAGTTCAATTCTAGATAAGAATACAAACCCAATTCGAAATTGGACGATTTTATATTAAAAAAAAAACTTCTCATGTCATCTTACCGTTTTTTAGAGATTTTATTCTCTGCTGGCACAGTTCTTCGTCACCAGTTTCTTCACGTGAACTTTGTTCTAGGAGAAGAAGTGAGTTATACCATAGTGATGAGCTCTAATAAAAGCGAAACCGCGTCTATGGTTACTAACTGTGCTGGCCAGTCTCTGACGATGCCCTCATAAGGTGACTTGGAGGCTGAATTTTGTGAGACTTAGCCAAGTGTTTAGTTTATATTTTATTAAACCTAGTTTCGCCAAGGGTATGGATGACAATTAATTTTGTCTTTGTTGTGATTTTATATTATACCAATTCTAGTTGAGGTTGTTTCTACTTCAATTTAAATGAAAATCATGACAATTATGTGTGTTTCCACTATAAGCTACTGTAATTGGGATTAAATAAATATAAGCATGAAGATTGCAATACTTTCTCGATTACTATACCTTGCAAAGTAAAGTGCTTTAATATTTTCTTTTGTTTTATTATAGTCTATTCTATTGGAACTATACTCGTAAAAGCTTTAAAGCTAATAAAGCTCAACAGCCATAAACATAAATTATTTCATGCATAATAATACAATTTATTCGAGCATTCACCCTCCATTGCCATCTGTGGGTGCCTCGATTTAACGACTCTAGCCGACGTTAGTTGTAAAAATATTTCATGTATCGATACTTGCTCTAGCTCAGTTATGACTGAGTGGTTAGCACGCACGATAACCGGTTAGAATTTTGTTAATTTCAACTGTTTAATAACACGATATATACATTATTTTAGAAAGAAATGCTTGAAAAAGTTTTTCTTTGAAGCATTTTTATGAAATTAAGAGAAGAAAGTCATACATTTTTCATATATCAAATTAAAATGATCAAGTTCTATATATCTTTTATTTGAAGTATTTTGATCTAAAATAATTTAGGAACAATTAACAGTAAAATAGTTATTTGTATATCAAAGGAAGAAAATGAAACAATACTTATGAATGATACTACAAGAGATATAAATATAATTTTTCTCTACTCAATTAGAAAATAATATTTACAGAAATATATTAGTAATTTAAATAAGATTTAATAGATGTCACTAATGTCAAATCATACTGTTGTTTTCCAGTTGCCATGGATATGACATTACTTCCTTTATAAAATATAAAAATATTAATGCAAAATATTAAAGTAACACTTGACTAAGTCTCACAAAATTTCAGCCTCCGTCTATGGTTACTAACTGTGGTGGCCAGCCTCTGACGATGACCTGATAAGTCGACTTGGAGGCTGAAATTTTGTGAGACTTAGACAAGTGTTATTTTAATATTTTTATATTCATATTTTTATATTTTATTAAAACTAGTTTCACTAAGGAACGGACAATTAATTTTGTCTTTGTTGTTTTTATTTACTTTCTTTAACTTGGGAGAAAAATGTGCATTGAAATGGTCCTTTTTTAATGCGTGTTTCTGAAACGAAAATAGCCTTTTTCTACAACTGTCAAAAAATGTTCATTTTTTCACTAATATCAATACGCGAAGTACGTGATTTTTTCATCATTTATAATACCATGACAACATGAATTTTGCGCATTATTTTGCACCCTAGTGCGCAAAATGAGTTTCGTATTCTAGTGCGCAAAATGAGTATCTCGCGCACACTCCAAAATTATTTATTGTCAGGTTTCATTAGTTACAACACATCAATAGTATCAAATTAATATTATTGTTGATTGTTTACCTTTAATTTACTTAAATAAATCAATAATTATTGTATTATTCTTTATTTACAGTTGTAGAAAAATAGTTGTTTGTATTTTGTGTGCAAAGTGCTTGTTTTTTGGCGAGTTCGAATGACTTTTATTAAAAGTAACATTCTCAAAAAAACACTCATTTTGCGCACTTAATACAAAAATAACTATTTCAGGTGGTTTCATTGTCGCGCCGTTTCTAATCGGTAAAAATGTTATAGCCTTAAAATTGTCCGGTAAAAATGTATATTTTTATGATCCTGGGACCTCCCTCTACTTGAAAATTATTATACTAGGATTTAGTCTTGACAAATATATACAAAACCACCCAGGATAAACATAGTATCTGTGGTGACGCGATTCTCAGATTTAATTCCGTGGGCAGAAGATTGAATTGTGAATGTGTCAAGTTCGTTATATGCCGGGAAAAAGTTTCCAAGGTTACTAGATTGTTGCTTTTCTAGAAATTCGTAGGTGGTAGAAAATATTACAGTCTTTTGTTAATAACCTTTTATATTTAAATATCTCTAAGTTATTTTAAAAATATTTATGTAGTGTTAGATAATTTACAAGATAATACTTCAAATAAAAAATGTGACAACGAAAACTAGGGTTGTGCATTTGACCAGTCAAATATTTTTCGGTCAATTGACTGACTATTTGACCGGTCAATTGACCAAAAAACATTTAATAAAAATCACAATTAAAATTGTAATTTATTTATATAGTACTGTTTACTACATCCAATATTACTGAAAATGAAAAACTAACAACAACTAATAAACAAATAAATAAAATAAATAAATAAATATATCATCACGCCTTTTACCCATCACTGGGTGTGGCACTCTGCCTAAGCAGATCTCGGTAAGTGATATATTTCTTCGTATGAAGTGCGGTTACCAGCCGTCAAAACACGGCCTCCAAATATATTAGTGGAGGAGGAGCCACAGGGGTAGATTTTTTAAATTGGTGAAAATTGTTTGTCGGCTGTGGGGATCGAACCAAGGTACTCAAGATCCACAGGCCGACTCGATACCACTGAGCCATCTACCCCATTAAAGCAAAACAAAACCACATCAAATTCAAAATAAAGGGGAAAATAAAGTAAAAGACGTAATGAATTGAAATAATATGTATTTATTTTATTTGTAAAGTAAAGTAAGCAAATTCTCCAGAACCCAGAATACCAAACTAGATACATTCATGTACTAATAGTAAGTAGCTATTTCTATTGAACAACAGATGTCGTGGCGGTTCCATTTAGATTATTTGACCGTATTATTTGGTCGTCAAACGAAAACCAAATTAAATATGAATGAAATATAGTATTATTACGAGACTTGTCGGAGTAGGTCGAGAATGCTTTTATTTAAGAAAGTAAAAATAGCTTTGTCACATGAAAATATGGTTTTATTGAGAAAAATATGTCAGAACTGTGTAAATAACAACGATAACAATTGTAATAATATCCATGACGATATTCTAACGAGGCCAACTGCTACATCCTCCCCCTTTGGATGGCACATACGACCTCGTGTGCCAGACAAGAGGATACTCGGGTTTAGGGCTTCTTCTTGGGGCGTCCTCTTCGTCGAAGAGGGCGAATAGGTTCTGGATCTGATGCCCAGGAACATTTAACAAATGGAGTTAAGGAGGATACATGATATACACCTAAAACAGTCTTAGGATTGTTAGGAGCAACTATTTGATACGAAGTAGATGACACTTGTTTATAAATTATGTATGGGCCATCACGTCGTGGTGCAAATTTTGACATATACGCTAGTTGAGCGTTACTCAGCGCATGAATATCAACTAGGACTTTATCGCCAACCTTGTACGTCGGTCCTTGTCGTCGCTTGGCATATTCTACAGGACGCTCATCATTTGACTCCCCCTGGAGTAAAGCTGCATCAATGGCGTAGGAACTAGCAATTGTAACATCTTCTGACAAAAACTTATAACGCTGTTTGTCATTATCAGAAAAGTACCACTCGTTATTCGGAAAGTTTAAAACCATGCGCGCTTTCTGAATAAAATCAATTCCAAGTAACGTATGACATTCAGTGAACTCAGGTATTGCTACTAAATTAGTTTTTACTGCACGTTTACACACAATTATGTCAATGGTGAAGATTTTTGCAAGGACTTGCCTGAGCTTTCCATCTGCTAATCGAATTTCCATTGTCTTCTCAATAAATGAACAATTTAGATTTGTTAATATTTTGTAGAGTTGCGCACCAGCAATGCTTCCTTTAGAACCAGTGTCTAAACAACCGACTCCTTTAAATCCTTCCACCTGGACGGAAATCATTGGACGACTCAATTTCTCATATAAATTTGGAGTTGTTAGTGAACTGAAACTAAATGAATCTGCAATAAAGGGATCAACGGATTCTTTATGACGTGAACAATTTGGACAATTGCTCCGAATATATCCTGGGGTACCACAGCCAAAGCATGTTAACAATGTTTTAGATTTTATCCCTCCTGCTGAAAATTCATTATTTGACGGCTTCGAGGATGACACGTCTTCCTGCTTCTTTCTTTGCAACTTCCTACAATCGGTGTCAGTATGGCCAAAGTTCTTGCAGAATGAACATTTGGGTCGTTGTTTCTTATGAACATCTTTTGTCGTGTTTGTAAAGTCAGTATGCACTTTTCTAACAAGATCACGTTGTGACAGTTCGATTTCACGCGTGCGCGCAAGTAATTTATCAAACGTGTTAAAATCACTGCGATTAAGTCTTTTACGAATAGTGTATCGCAATAGTCCGTAAATCATGTCTAACTGCATTCTCTCTGGTACAGAATATGGTAGCTGAGAAATTAGTTCGCGAATATGACACACGAAAATGTCTGTCGATTCACTATCGCGCTGTTCACGTCGAAAAAGTTCACGAAACAATAAATACGGCGGCAACTTACGGGAATACGTATCACGTAAAATTTTGACAGCACTGTCCCAATTTTGTACGCTATCTTTAACACCTTTCCACCAAGTGGCAGCAAAACCTTCCAATAACATCGACAATCCTTTAAGTGCGTTGGCATCATTCACTTGCATACAGTCTTTGTATGTGAGGATGGCGTCTAAGAAGGCGTCAACATCAGCAGTTTGACTACCGTCATATCGAGCTGAACATTTGGCAAAAGTTCCTGTGTTACAAATACTTACTGAACTTGGAGTAGCACTGCTCAATTGATCAGTATTTAATTTAATTTGTTTCATCAGTTCCTGAAATTGTTCGTTCGTCAATGTGACTGAAGCTGGAGCTTGCACTGAAGCTACCGGTTCCGATTTATCTACCTTTGGAGGCATGTTTAACACTTGCACTAAATTTGTAGTGAATGCTGATTATCAGAAGACGCAGCGAGTTGTGTGAAACACGTAAAGAGTAGGATAACGAAAATACAATTTGACTTCCAGGAATTTATCGTTCTCTGGCCCTACACGTTTGGGCGCCAATTATTACGAGACTTGTCGGAGTAGGTCGAGAATGCTTTTATTTAAGAAAGTAAAAATAGCTTTGTCACATGAAAATATGGTTTTATTGAGAAAAATATGTCAGAACTGTGTAAATAACAACGATAACAATTGTAATAATATCCATGACGATATTCTAACGAGGCCAACTGCTACAGTATCATAATTTCGTTATGGTAATAAATTCAATGAGTGATTTTCAACCACCAAAACAAGCTAAAAATCACTAAAACAAGTCCATTAATCTTAATATCTTCATCATAAATACTATTAACTTGTCAAAAAAAAACTGACATTGCCATTAAATAAATAAATCACTTGAAGAAAGGAGATAAGTCTGAGTACGGTCCTGTGCTCTACGCTTTCATTCAAGACCCAAGGCTTGACCATTTTGGGAGTGCAGAAGGGCACACGTTGAACGAACGCATGGTGACAACATCGAAAAGGAAAAACCACCAAGATTTTGATCCTGGATTCTTATATTTCTGAATTATTTTTTCTGTTCTCAAAGCTTTATAAATTATTTTAGAGGAAAATACTTTAAATAAAATACATAGACAACTAAATTTTCCATCACTTTTATTTGAAACAATTTTCTGTAAAATTATTTATAAAGCTTTTAGAGAGGAAAATATACTGACAAATAATTTTCCACTAATATCAAAACATAACAAAATGCAAAAATGTTAAATAATATTCTTCAAATTAAAGTATATTGTGAATCGTCCACAATGCCATCTTAAGGTATTTAGTCTCTTTTGAAGTTGAAGGTTGATTATTCATACTTTGCATCCTGTATTCACTATTCTTGGATTCATTATGTAATTTGAATTTATCTAAAATTAATTGGTTGCAACAATCTTATAGAACATCTTTTTGTTGTATTGTACAATAAATATTTATTTATATACTTACTAAAAATGTTTGGAAGTAATATGAATCATCAGAACAAATTAAAGTTACTGTTTTGTTACTAAATGTCAAAGGTAACAATTTATATTAGTAACATATATTTTTAGATACGAATTTGTAATATTACTTAAATTTACCGCTGTGATTTTCTTTGATATTTTGACGGCTGGTATAGCAATTTGTGTAACATGGGAGGAAAGTGTAACATTTCCTCCTGCGGATGACGTTGTTTTTCAGTTGCCATGGATATGGTTTTTACGTTTCTTTTCTAAGCAAGAAAAATTTACTTTTTTCCCAAAAGATAAAAAATAACATTTTCTTAACTCCCCCACCACTAACATCTTTGGGGGCCGTGATTTGACGGCTGGTAATCGCACTTCACGCGAAAGTATATATCACTTACCGAGATCTGCTAAGGCAGAGTGCCACACCCAGTAATGGTTAAAAGGCGTGATGATATATTTATTTTATTTTGATTTCTTAACTCAATTGAAGGAAGAAAATTTTACTTTTTTACCAAGTCGTGAAAATAGCTGTTTATATAATAAGGGAGGAAAGTGTTATTATTTCCTCGTGAATAGTAGCTGAGGGTAGTAATCACACAAGGGAGAAAATTATATGAAATTGACATATATATATATATATATATATATATATATATATATATAGCGGATGTGTCACGAAAACCGGGTCATAGGTGTTTAAAATGGGAAAATAGTACGTATGGCTTTCCAAATTATTTTAGACAAAAATGCTTCAAATAAAAGTTATAGAGCTTAAAATTATGCATCTAAATCAATCAACTAATTTCATTTTATTTGTTTTGTAATGGCAGAAATTAAATATGAAAATATACAAAATTAGAATTTAAAAGTGTTAGCCATGGATTTAAAACAAAATAACAAAGAAATACAAAATTACAATTTAAAAGTGTTAGCCAAAATAACAAAGAAATACTAGATTTAATTCTGTCAAATATTTTGGCACATTGAAGTTTTGCATTAAAAAATTGAATGTCAAAATATATGACAAAATGAAATCACGTATTTCTTTGTTATTTTATTTTAAATCCATCGCTAACACTATGCTATGACACCAGCCACAAATAAGGCTGAAAAATAGCTACTTTTCTCCCTAGGTCCAACTTTTTACACGCATATTAAGAAAGAAACGCCTACTTTCGGTTAATGTAAAAAAACTAAATGTAAATAAATTCTTTGAAACACCCTGTACTGTCATTTGGTATAACTCAAGTCAGCAAAATACAAAACCATCTTCAACAAATCAAGTATTATGATATAGCTTGGCTCCTCCCATAACAATGTAGCCCAAGGGTACACCTCCCCCATAATGGGGAAGTAAATTTATTACCCTTGCTCCGGTCATCACGGTTGGTAGCCCTGCAGACATGTGCAGAAGATTTTAATGCTGATACCGGAGTAAACAACGAACCTAAAGATTTCTGGATTTAACATCGTATATTTTCTGCTGTCTAACTAAAGCTGGACAAGCCACTTATAAAAGCGAAGCTACAGTTATCTCTGTGGTTGATAATTTAGTTCTTCGTTACTTTTATTTGAGGCATTTTCCTTTAAATTAATTCGGAAAAAATTTGCAGGTGAAAATCTGCAATGCCCAACTAGAGTTCATTCCACTTTGAATTTCTGAAATAATGGCGGTACAGACTTTTTGCAAGTGAATAAAAAACATTTAATGGATGTTTATTTTTTATACTTGTAATTAAAATCTAATTAAGTATGAAAATTTAAGTCGTGTAATAATAATTATACTGTACATATTAAACAGTTTTTTTTTATTATTTTAAAACAATTTGTAGAAGGTTTGAATCTTGTTTCTGTACAGTTTTGTATTTTGTTTTTGGCAGGTAATCCATCATCATATATTAAAGACTTGTAAATTTGTATTTATATATAAATAAATAAGTTGAGCAGTTAAATCAACGGCTGGAGAGCCTTGAAAGTAGCTCACGTTCTTCTAATTGTTAGAGCTGGTTTTATAATTTATTCCTGTTTCAGCTCTGCAATTGCAGTTTTAATTTTATCGGTGTAAAAACTAGTATTATTATGGGGTAGGTGGCTCAGTGGTATCGAGTCGGCCTGTGGATCTTAAGAACCCTGGTTCGATCCCCACAGCCGACAAACAATTAAATCTATCCCTGTGGCTCCCCATCTACTAATATCTTTCTGGTCTGCTATTAATTGTAATTATTAACTCAGAGCTATCGAGCCGGTCTGTTTATTTGAAAACCCGGGTTTGATTCCCACAACCGACAAACAATTTTCATCACATTAAAACTATTCCTGTAGCATTTTAGGGTGCAGTAGTTTGACGTCTGGTAACCACTCTTCATGCTCATAAATATATCACTTATCGAGATCTGCTCCGACAGAGTGTCACACTCAGTAATGGGTAAAAGGCGTGATGATACAATTATTATATTCAAATGTCATCAAATTTAAACAAAATCTCTGTTAGACTATCCACTAACATTTTAGGGTGCAGTAGTTTGACGTCTGGTAACCACTCTTCATGCTCATAAATATATCACTTATCGAGATCTGCTCCGACAGAGTGCTACACTCAGTAATGGGTAAAAGGCGTGATGATACAATTATTATATTCAAATGTCATCAAATTTAAACAAGATCTGCGTTAGACTATCCACTAACATTTTAGGGTGCAGTAGTTTGACGTCTGGTAACCACTCTTCATGTTCATGAATATATCACTTATCGAGATCTGCTCCGCCAGAGTGTCACACTCAGTAATAGGTAAAAGGCGTGATGATACAATTATTATATTCAAATGTCATCAAATTTAAACTAAATCTCTGTTAGACTATCCACTAACATTTTAGGGTGCAGTAATTTGACGTCTGGTAACCACTCTTCATGCTCATAAATGTATCACTTACCGAGATCTGCTCCGGCAGAGTGTCACACTCAGTAATGGGTAAAAGGCGTGATGATACAATTATTATTATCAAAATTAAACGAGATCTCCGATAGACTATCCACTAACATTTTAGGGTGCAGTAATTTGACGTCTGGTAACCACTCTTCATACCCATAAATATATCACTTATCGAGATCTGCTCCGACAGAGTGCCACACTCAGTAATGAGTAAAAGGCGTGATGATACAATTATTATATTCAAATGTCATCAAATTTAAACTAAATCTCTGTTAGACTATCCACTAACATTTTAGGGTGCAGTAGTTTGACGTCTGGTAACCGCACTTCATGCTCATAAATATATCACTTACTCCGACACTGTAATTAGTAAAATACACTATAATTTCTATAATTCTAATGGGTAGGTGGCTCAGTGGTATCTTGAGAACCCTGGTTCGATCCCCACAGCCGACAAACAATTTTCATCAATTTAAATCTACCCCTGTGACTCCCCCTCCACTAATATCTTTGAAGGCCGTGATTTGATGGCTGATTACGCGCATAAATATGTCACTTACCAAAATATGCTACGGCGGAGTGTCACACTCAGTAAAAGGTAAAAGGCGTGATGATATAATTATTATATTCAAATGTCATCAAATTTAAACAAAATCTCTGTTAGACTATCCACTAACATTTTAGGGTGCAGTAATTTGACGTCTGGTAACCGCACCTCATACCCATAAATATATCACTTGCCGAAATCTGCTTGGGTAGAGTGTCACACTCAGTAATGAGTAAAAGGCGTGATGATACAATTATTATATTCAAAATTAAACAAGATCTGCATGAGACTAAATCAAAATTAATATTTCAACAACCAACACACTATTTCGAAAATTTTCTCACAATAATTCATTACAATGACAGCACAATGACACAATATATCTTAGATTAATATTAATGAAGAAAAGAACATGAAAAACCGCTACTGTTCAAATTTAAAAATCAAATTGATGCATTAGAAAACAGTAGAACAGATGACTGATTCCTGGAAGACAATCGACAATCTATGTTTATATACAGGGTGGGCGAAACAAATAATCATATTCAATTGTTTATCATTTATCTTTCTTGATGTACCGTTGAAGTCTTTAGGTCATTTTGTACATTATCCACTTTCAAATGCTTCTAAATTCTTTTAGGAGAAAATACTTATTTAAAATAGTTATTTGTGTATTAAGGGGTAAGGCCACTCTAAAATTTTAAAAAAATGCATATTTTTTTATTTGCTTAAATTATAGTTTAAACCCTTAGGAATAAGGGACAATTAATTTAAATGTCGCGCGGAAGTATTTCAGAGGGAAAAAGCATATATCTATAAGTACTAGTATATATATATATATATATATGTATGACTCGAAACTTTAAACGCGTTTTTCTCGAAATCATATTTTCAAAATCGGGCGAAAAGAAATCTGAAATACTAATTGATGGATCGTGCTGAATCTTTTTATTTCTTATTCTAGATATAAAATACTCAAAAACTACGGGGGCTTTTTTTTTAAAGTGCTTCATTCGTTTTTTATGGTCGTTTTTATACAGAAATTTAGTCCCGAATAATGAATTTTTTTTCAAACGTGCGCCATTTTGTTAAAAATCTAAATTTTGAAAATCCAGCCCGTACTTTTTTAGAGTATACATCAGAGATTAAGAAAACATATCCCTTTTTGTTCCAAGTCCATTGCTGTTCCCGGAATGTTTTCGCCCGATTTACCCTACGCGCCGAGAGAAGTCGCCATTTTTTTTTAATTTCTGACGACAATTTTGAATATTTTCTTTTAAAAAAAATTTGAAATAAAGTTTAAAGAGCACGTTTAGATTTCGTTAAAAAAAATCTAGAAAATGACTCTTTTTTTCCTTGCCTAGAGTGGCCTTACCCCTTAAAAGCATTAAGTGATTCTTACTCGAACACGGTAATTGCAGCGCGAGCCGAAGACAAAAGCTGCAATAGTGTAAGAGGAACAAAGACACTTTACGTTCGTGATACACACATAATTTTTCTACGATTGCATCTTAAAATTATGAAAAAACGTATGCGTACTGAAAATAAATTCGTTCTGTCAACTGTCAATATGACAAGATTCTGTTTTGTTTGTATCCTTGGTAACTATTGAAATAAACGCGCATTTTACATCTTTTTCGCACGTTGCCATGGGAGACGTTAAAAAAAGATGTTTTTCGATTGTTCCACAGAAAACGTAAATTTTACGATGATAAATAAGAGCGTAATTGTCAACTTTTCATAGCAATCATAGAAAAAATATGTTTTTTTGAAATTCGCAAAAATTAGGATATTTCATTCCTAGCGAACATTTTTAGTGTCACTGGTTTAATAGTACATTTAATTATTTATAATTATGTTACTAATGAGATAAAAGTATAAATACTGCCTACAAATAATGATTGTAATGAGCATAATTGTCAACTTTTCATAGCAATCGTAGAAAAACTAAATTTTCTACCGATTTTATTTGAAATATTTTTTATAAATCAATTCGTAAACGTGTAACAACTTAATATATTCGATAGTAAATTGGTCAATTATTTTCTTTATATGTCTTAATCTGAATTAAAAGTACTTATATATCGACTAGTAGCTCTCTGCTTTCACTAAATCAATTGAAGAGTCTTACTATTCAGTAATTAACGATTCAAGTCACTGTTAAACAACTGTTCGTGAGAAAATGTAAATGGGAGAACACTTACACGTGTTCTTTGTTTAACAGAAAGTTTGTTATTATGTCGATTATAACTAACTAACCCATTGAAGAAATAGTAAACTTTTATTGCTAACGAAAGCGATACATTTATAATTTCTTCTTTTATTATTAAATATTTGGAAGACCGAGCTTCGCTCGATGAAATAACGAGAGATGTACAGTTTAAAATAAATAAATATATCATCACGCCTTTTACCCATTACTGAGTGTGGCACTCTACCGTAAGCAGATCTCGGTAAGTGATGTATCTCTTCACGTGAAGTACGGTTACCAACCGTCAAATCACGGCCCACAAAGATATTAGTGGAGGGGAAGCCACAGAGGTAGATTTAATTGTTTGTCGGCTGTGGGGATCGAACTAGGGTTTTTAAGATCCACAGGCCGACTCGATACCACTGAGCCACCTACCCCATTTAAAATGACAAATAGATAACTAAGAAATAGATAAAAGATTTAAATTTATATTCATATCTCAATAATAGTGGATCAAATTACATGCCTGTATGTTGAAGAACAAAATTGTCATTAATTTTCATATATAATATAACAAGTAATATGAAAATTGCTGAAAATATTTTGAAAAAAATTATGAGTTGTTATGGAAATGGAAACATAAAGAGTGCGAAGCACGAGTTGTGTTTCCTATTTCCGTAACAACGAATGTATATTTATGTCAAAATATTATCTGTCAATTTTCATACTACGAGTTGTATTCGGCTTGAGAATTTATCAAACAAGAGTTAATTAACAAGAATAGTTAGGTATTTATTTGCACGTTATTAATTAGGTATTACAGTGATGAAAATTTTGAATATTAAATGTACACTGAACAAATGTAGAATTGACGTTTATGAAAATATTGAAAATATCATTTATTTTATTCGTAACCAAGGACATTATTAACAGTGGTATTTCCGATATCAATTTCACTAGTGATGAATTTCCGACGAAATGTACATTTCATTGGTTCATTTTCAAACAAATTCGTGATCCTATTGGTTGACAGTGACGTGTGGTGAATTCTCTCCAAAATTTTCTTTGAAAATGGTGTACGAATTAAATTTTCCGGAGGATAGGACCATACTAGATCGTTTTCTAAAACAATTACTTGTATTTGAATATAGGATAAGGAAAGTTTTAATATATTTTCTGCAGCCTAAGGTTTCTAAATTATTTTAACAAAAAATTCTTCAAATAAAATTTGTGGATAGTATAATTTCTCGAGTCTTTACTAGAAATATTAAAATAAAATAATATTCATAATTAAATATTGATAAATAAGTAAATAATAAAATATATAAAGATAAAATAATGAATTCTAATCTTAATATTAATAATAAATAAAAAATATAAAGTAAACACTTGGCTATGTTTCACAAAATTCAGCCTCCAAGTCACCTTATGAGGGCATCGTCAGAGGCACAGTTAGTAACCATAGACGCGTTTCACTCTTATTAGAGCTCATCAGTATGGTATAACTCACTTCTTCACCTAGAACAAAGTTCACGTGAAGAAGCTGGTGACGAAGAACTGTGTCAGCAGAGAATAAGATCTTTAACAAACGGGTAAGATGACATGAGATGTTCTGAGGAACAGGTCATGCCATCTATCAAAAAAAAAGGAAAGCTACGCAATAGCAATTTAAATTGTTTAAATGTTTACGCTTTAAAGAAAAAAACTAACATCCCAAATTTGAAATATTTCTTTTTAAAATAATTTTAAAAAGTTTGATAAAAGAAAATATACTAAAGGAAACTGTAGACTAAATAATTAATGTATGAAGTAATCTATTTATTTTCTCTAATAACTAATACTTTGTCTCAATTACCAATAGTTAATTATAATATTTTCTTTTGCAGGTAAGCATCAATAATTGAAGACTATGTCTAATTAATTATCATGTAAGTAATTAATACGTTCATTGTTTAACCGTAAAATAATATAATTACTGGTTGTCAAGTAAAATGAAAGTAATTGTTTTTTAATCAACTTTCTTCCGATAACAATTAATTAAATAAATATAGCATCACGCCTTCTACCCAATACTGGGTGTGGCACTCTGCCGTAGCAGATCTCGGTAATATATTTCTACGCGTGAAGAGTGGTTATCAGCTGTCAAATCACGTCCTCCAAAGATGTTAATGGAGGGGGAGCTATTAATATGTTGAAAATTGTTTGTCGATTGTGGAAATCGAATCCGGGTTCTCAAATCCACAGTCCGACTCGGTACCACTGAGCCACCTACCCCATAAGCGGCATATTAAAATAGTATATTATGCAACAAGGGAGAGAAACAAGCCTTCGGCCCTCGCTTACGTCTCGATTTGCCAACTTCATACGCCGGAATAATCGCGCCCTCCCGTGAAGCATATTATACTTTTCGTAACAAGTGCACAAAAATTACCGTCTTATCGGGATAAATGTTAAATATGGGTTGCGTAACTAGTTACCTAGGAAACACCGCAAACAGCTAATAATCGTAGTCTCTAGGGAGATAAACATCTCTCTAGGGAGAGAAACATGCTACCTAGGCAGAGAAATATCCTACCTAGGGGGAGAAACATAATGTTTCTCTCCCTAGGAGAGAAAAGCAGTGTTTCTCTCTCCAAAATTAGGGAATAAGAACGTGTTTCGTGTGCATTTGTCACGATATAGTTATTTATGTATGTAGATTGGGAGATGTCAGTGCAGTCCTGAAAGGGAAGAACAAGGATAGATATTATTGAGAGTTGCATTTGTTCAGAGTTTATTCTTTCTGTCAGATTATTACTGTCACTCTTTAGTATTTTAAAAATGAATATATTTCATGGTTCAGAACATACGAAAACAAAATTAAAACCATAAACCGTAACCAGTTACCAAATTTCGCTCTCTTTTGTTAAGATTTGTAAAGATTTTTTACAAGAAAAACTTTTAGTTTTTACTACTGTAATTGGGATTAAGTTTCTGTTGTCGAAAAGAACAAATAAACAATTAAAATATTTATTTATTATTATTTATTTACAATTTTCTCCACTTTAAAACTACCCCTGTGGCTCTCCCTCTACTAACATCTTTGAGGGCCGTGATTTGACGACTGGTAACCACACTTCACGCAAAAAAATATATCACTTACCGAGATCTGCTCCGGCAGAGGGCCACACCCAGTAATGGGCAAATAAACAATTAAAATATTTATTTATTATTATTTATTTACAAATTTCACCAAATTAAATCTACCCCTGTGTCTTCCCTTCCACTAACATCTTTGAGGACCGTGATTTGACGACTGGTAACCACACTTCACGCAAAAAAATATATCACTTACCGAGATCTGCTCCGGCAGAGGGCCACACCCAGTAATGGGCAAATAAACAATTAAAATATTTATTTATTATTATTTATTTACAATTTTCACCAAATTAAATCTACCCCTGTGTCTTCCCTTCCTCTAACATCTTTGTGGGCCGTGATTTGACCACTGATAACCACACTTCACGCGAAAAAATATATCACTTACCGAGATCTACTCCGGCAGAGTGCCACATCCAGTAATGGGTAAAAGGAGTGATGATATATTTATATTTATTTTATTTATTTATTTATGTTACTCTGTACAACAGGAATTTAATCCCAATTACAGTACAGGGTCCGCACTCACCGAGCCGCAGTGTGATAGTTCATATAATTTTTAGCTTGAGTGAGATTCGAACTCGGGATCTCCGGATTCGAAAACAATATGCCTGTCTGAGTGGTTCTAATTCCACTATAAGCTACTGTAATTGGGATTAAATTCTTGTTGTTTAAAGTAACGAATAAATAATGTAGAACAAGTATAGCTCAACCTTCAATTTATTCCTAAAATGCTGTCCCATTAGAAACTGCTATTTTACTTTCTTATGATCAATTTCTTGATTTGAATTCACGGCACACCATGATGTAAGGAATTCAAGCGTAGGATACACATCTCCTACACTCACTCACACACACAGAAACAAATGAACACAAACACTAAATCAGCCCACCTGATATCATGCATATGTGTTCGATGTATGTATGTCCTTATCTACTTGCTAGAGATACGCGTACATGTATAGAAAGGAAAAGTTGTCGAATTGGTCAAGCAAGCTTAGCTTATGAAATTTTTTGTTTTATAATCTATTATGGATTGTTTTTGACTAAAATTTTGTATTTTTCTGAATGTGGCAGGCCTGCTGTAAAGCATACCAAAAATATCTTCAAGTAAAAGATGTAGAAAATTAATTTTCCTACAATTTCTATTTGAAGCATTTTTCTATAAAATAATTTATAAATATTTGACAGCAAAAAATATACAATACCAAATATTGAAAACAAATTAAAAATACTATTCGTATAGTAACTAATTCAACGGTAATCTAAAAAAAAATCTTCAAGTAAAAGATGTAGAATAAAAAGCAACAAAGACAAAATTAATTGTCTTTAAATGCTCACTTGGTGAAACTAGGTTTAATAATAAATATCAAAATAAACACTTGTCTATGTCTCACAAAATTCAGCCTCCAAGTCACCTTATGAGGGCATCGTCAGAGGCTGGCCAGCAAAGTTGGTAACCATAGACGCGTTTCGCTCTTATTAGAGCTCATCAGTATGGTATAACCTACTTCTTCACCTAGAACAAAGTTCACGTGAAGAAGCTGGTGACGAAGGACTGTGCCAGCAGAGAATATGACGATGCCCTCATAAGGTGACTTGGAGACTGAATTTTGTGAGACTTAGACAAGTGTTTATTTTGATATTTATTATTAGATGTAGAATAGTTATTTGTGTAAGAGCGTAAAGTGATTCTTTGTTACTCGAACACGGTAATTGCAGCGGGAGTCGAAGGCGAGAGCTGCAATAGCGTAAGAGGAACAAAGACAATTTACACTCGTGATGCACACATAATTTTTTCTACGATTGCATCTTAAAATTATTAAAAAACATATATGTACTGAAAATAAATTCGTTCTGTCAACTCTCAATATGACAAGTTTCTGTTTTGTTTGTATCCCTAGTAACTATTGAAATAAGCTCGCATTTAATATCTTTTTCGTGCGTTGCCATTGGAGACGCGCAAAAAAAGATATTTTTCGATTGTTCCACAGAAAATGTCAACTTTACGATGACAAATGAGAGCGTAATTGTCAACTTTTCATAGCAATCGTAGAAAAAATTAATTTGCCTACAATTTATATTTATTTTTATTAATATCTTTGGAGGCCGTGATTTGACGGCTGGTAACCGCACTTCACGCGAATAAATATATCACTTACCGAGATCTGCTTAGGCAGAGTGCCACACCCAGTGATGGGTAAAAGGCGTGATGATATATTTATTTATTTATTTTTTATTTTTATATTTGAAGCATTTTCTCTAAACTAATTTATAAATATTTGACAGCAAAAAAATATACAATACCAAATATTGAAAACAAATTAAAAATGTTATTAGTACCTATAGTAACTAATTAAACGGTAATCTAAAAAGCATAACATTATAATTAATAATGACAAGAGATATTCTTTATAATTTTTGTACAAGTTGGCCATGAAATCACCAAAAACATTTAAAATATTTTTTGCCAAATATTACTAGGAAGTAATTTATATAGTTGTCCAAATTTGGTAGTACCGTTGACCGTTTGGAACTATTTTTCTTACCAGAAATTAAAAAACTACTTTTTAGAGTTCTGTTAGTTTTAAATTAATTGTCATGGTTCGTTTATCATTGCGTAATTTTAATAGATATATGTCCTAAAAGTTTTAAACATATTTTTATTTGGATCTTCTTTGAGTTTGTTTTGGTTTGAGATTATTTCGAGTTATTTCTGTATCTTGTGCATACTTGTAACATATTTTTAATGTTTCTATAAATAAATAAATATATCATCACGCCTTTTACCCATTGCTAGGTGTATCACTCTGCCGTAAGCAGATCTCGGTAAGTGATATATTTCTTCGCGTGAATTGCGATTGCCAGTCGTCAAATCACGGCCCCCACTGATATTAGTGGAGAGGGAGCCACAGGGATAGTTTTAATGTGGTGAAAATTGTTTGTCGGCTGTGGGGATCGAACCAGGGTTCTCAAGCTTCTTCTTCTTCTTCTTCTTTCTTCAACCTTATGGAAAAACAACTTTTCCACAGGCTATGTCCCAAAAACTAAATAAGATATGAAAATGCGTTCAACGGCATTGAATTCCTCGTATCCGAATTGACTTATAAGCAAATTTTAAACGATTTAATTTTCTGAAATCTTTTTAAAGGGTACTCCTTATATTTTTTTATATTTTAAACCAATTTAAGTATGTTTTCTTTAAAATTATATTTCATACGAATATTAGAACGAAAATTTAAATAACCCACAGGTAAAGTTCTCAAGTTTATTAGTCTTCTAGTTTTTGAGATATGATTCATAAACTACGAGTATTTTACAATAAAAATTACTGAAAATGTATTCATAAATAAACTAAAGCACGAGAAACTCAATGTTATTGAGCGCATCTTCATATCTTGTTTAGTTTTTGAGATATAGCCTCGGAAATGTATTGATGATTTAAAATTTAGAGAAAATTCTATTTTTTCGGAGTTTAACCTACCCAAATACACAATATTTGTTAATCCGGCCCTGCTTTGACAATATCCAAAGGAATACCAAAATAGTTATTACACAATCTGCGTTTGCAGATCTTCTTTGAAGGATGATAGACGCGTTGGAACAATTATTACAGTATCACAAGTAAACTTATTTTATTAAAACTACATACATACCTAACTTCACGCTATATCCCATTAAATGGGGTAGCACGAACCCGTCAACATTCTCATCCTGACACACGATACTCGATTCGACCATATTAACACTTCCTCCATACGAACTCTTTCCTTCCTCACAACCAAATTCCATCACCACGCAACAAACATCCATACATTCGCTCCTGTGCACCTATTTCGTAAATCTTCACTTACGTCCACTTCTCTAACAACGAATCTATAAGAAATGAAGGCAGCATCGCCTGCGCTTGTTTAAAAATACATTTAACACAATTGCAGTTACACACTGTATAGTAAAAACTTAAAATGAAGTGGAAAAAAAAGATGAGGAAGGAAGGGAGTATATTCTCCAATATCTTATAACTGAATCTAATCGATAAATTAATAGCAACTTTTATTATTCATAATTTCTTGAAAACTTATTACAATTTTTGTGTTCAATGACTAGTATAATTCTTAATTTCCCAAACATGAAAACATGAAAACTTTTGATTGAAGACAATGAACTCTCAAATTAAAGATAATCAATGACATTTTATATTATCTATCAATAACTAAACAGAAAACCAAAGTATATTGACCCTGAATCAAAATTTAAATATGCAAAAGCATTTGAGAATAAAGATATTCAATCATCGTTCAATAGATCGATACTTAAGCTATTAACATTTTACTACTTCTTCAACATTGTCTTAAGGATTATACGAATAAGATTTTCCATACATGGATAGCAATAAACTATGGATAAAAGATTATGGAATCAAATTAAGTTTCATTAGTAGTATACAAGCTTTTTGTTTTATCCATTTCTGCTTGTGGCACGTTTTAGAAATTTGGTGTTGCGTATTTTTCTTGGTTAAATGTTTCTAAATTATTTTTCGAACACATGCACAAGAAACACGTTCTTATTCCCTAATTTTAGACAGAGAAACACTGCTTTTCTCCCCTAGGAAGAGAAACAGGATTTTTCTCTCCCTAGGTAGCATGTTTCTGTCCCTAGGTAGGATGTTTCTCTCCCTAGAGACTACGATTATTAGGTATTTGCGGTGTTTCCTAGGTAACTAGTTACGCAACCCATATTTGACATTTGTCCCGATAAGACAGTAATTTTTATGCACTTGTTACGAAAAGTATAATATGTTTGACGGGAGGGCGCGATTATCCCTTGTGTGAAGTTGGCAAACTGAGACGTAAGCAAGGGTCGAAGGCTTGTTTCTCTCCCTTGATGCATAATATACTATTTTAATATGCCGCTTATGGGGTAGGTGGCTCAGTGGTATCGAATCGTCCTGTGGATTTAAGAACCCAGGTTCGATTTCCGCAAGTATAATATGCTTGACGGGAGGGCGCGATTATCCCTTGTGTGAAGTTGGCAAACTGAGACGTAAGCAAGGGCCGAAGGCTTCGTAACTAGTTACCTAGGAAATGCCGCAAATCGTAGTCTCTAGGGAGAGAAACATCTCTCTAACTCTAACTTCATACGCGGGAATAATCGCTTGTTTCCCTCCCTTGATGCATAACATACTATTAGAGAAAAATATTTCAAATAAAAAATATAGACAACTAAATTACCTACAACTTTTGTTTAAAGCATTTCTCTCTAAAATAGCATAGAAACGTGTCAAGATCTTTTGAAAATCATTAATTATTTTCACTGTAAATTTTTATGAGTTATTCTTTATTGGTGTGTTTATAGTTTCAACGTTAATTTCATGTTACCCTTTAAGTACATTGGCATGATTTGTGCATTATTCTAACCACGCCTTAACTTTCTTGCTCTCTGTTCTAAATGTGAAAGTTTCGTACACTGCCGTTGTTATTGTACGAAGTTAAATATCATAATTTTTTGTGAGAAGTGGATACGGATTATAGCTGTAGATAAACTGTTGATAAAGATCGCTTCCTAATATAAACTAGTGTAAGAAAGTTGTAAGAATATTGTTGAAAGGTGGGTTTATCCACGGTGGAGTGAACGGTTAAAGAAGTGACATTTGACCCTAAGAAATACATCAGGAAAACTTCGTTTGCACATGGTTTTAAAACAAGTAATGTTTTTTAGATGAAATAATGATTTTAAAGGAAAATGTTATATACGTAAAATGATCAGGAATAAAGGGCTAATATATCAGTAATAACACACCCTATATTCCACCAGTGGTTCTCAAATGGTAAAACAATATATTATTCTTATTTATTTATTTATTTAGTTACGCTGTACAACAGGAACTTAATCCCAATTATAGTACAGGGTCCGCACTCACCGAGCCGCAGTGTAGTAGTTTTATATATATATTTTTTTAGCTTGAGTGAGATTCGAACTCGGGATCTCCGGATTCGAATTCCGTATTGCTACCCACACCACCGTTCTGACGGTATATAATTTATTGTCCATTAGAAAGAATTTTCTTCGTATTTCAGCGATTTTGTACAACAATTATTTCGATCAAAATTAAATAAATAAATATATCATCACGCCTTTTACCCATTACTGGATGTGGCACTCTGCCTAAGCAGATCTTGGTAAGTAATATATTTTTGCGTGAAGTGCGGTTACCAGGCGTCAAATCACGGCCCCCAAAGATATTAGTGGAGAGGGAGCCACAGAGGTAGATTTAAATTGGTGAATATTGTTTGTCGGCTGTGGGGATCGAAGCAGGGTTCTTAAGATCTACAGGACGACTCGATACCACTGGTATTAAAAATTAGAAATAGTAGAATTAATTTTAATGTTTCGTTTATTATCAACAATTACAAAAGATATATTTCCTAAAAGTTTTAAACATATTTATTTTCAACATTGCTTGTGAAATGATCTGCAATGGGTAAAAAACGTGATGATATATTTATTTTTATTTATTTAATGATGGGATAGATGGCTCAAGTGGTATCGAATCTGTGTATGGAATTGAGAACCCGGGTTCGATTCCCACAGGCAACAAATAATTTTCACCACGTTAAAACAACCCCTGTGGCTTCCCCTCTACTAACATCTTTGGGGGCCATGATTTAATGACTGGTACTTGAAGAAATATATTACTTATCGAGATCTGCTCCGGCAGAGTGCCACACCCAGTTTGGGTAAAAGGCGTAATGATATATTTATTTATTTTATTTTATTTAATGAATCAAATTTTGACTGAAATTTAGAATTCTCGTTTATAAGGAGATTTATCGTTCCACTAAGATCTTTGGGGGCTGTAATTTGACGGCTAGTAACTATAGTTCTCTAGTAAAAGAATAAAAGATATATTTCGAAATTTGATCAGAACTTAGATTAAAAATAATAAGCGTTCAAATTACTATGTGGAAGTAATTCTTCATACGTTAAGGTCATTTTAAATAAGATTTAATTATTATAATAGCTATCTAGTGGCTGTTGATATTTTAAACAAAAGAAATTCAGTAATAAATCTAACACTAGCTAGATATGAAATCAATTATTATCTATATATTGAAAGTTCTAGGACAACTTCAACCAAAATACATTTATTTGTAATTAGGTTACTTTTAAATACCTTTTTCAATGTCAGATTGATTCATATCATTTTAATAACCATATATATATATATATACATATATACCGGGTGTCTACTTTTTTTTTGTTATATAGGAAATTGAATGGTAAAATTTGCAGTACGCCATAAATTTTTCCCTATTAATTTTAGAGCAAAAGTTTAAATACAAAAGTTGTTCAGAATTAAAAACTGCGTCCAACGATATTGATATAAGACGATCTTGTCACGAGATACAGGTAAATTAAAATTTCCATCTTTAAGCTGTGCCATGAAAAATAAAACAAATAATAGCATTGTTTAGTATTGTTTGAGTTTGACAGTTTGTGTTCTTTTAATTGTTACTTTGGTTTCATTAGATTAAAATAATGGAAAGATTTACTACAAATGAAAATCTTTCCATTATTTTAATGTAAAACATGTAAAATCAGTATTTCTTTGCGCAAAAGTGTGCAGTTAATTTAGGACAAAAATGCTTCAAATACAAGTTGTAGACAATTAAATTCTGCATATAAATCAGTAATCACATTTTATTTTACACATTTCTTTGCCGAAATAATCGGATGAAAATTTTATAAGAATTGCTTTTTTATAGTGATAGCCGTTGGAATTCTTTTACTGGCAAAATTATCTATAACCATTGTACATTTAATATTTCTTATAATAAATAATCGGTTTAATTTAGCTGGTTCTTACAATCTAAGATAAAAAATAAATACGTCTTTAAGTACTTATACAATTCTTTAATCAATTCTTTTACATGCCTACATTTTTATAATTGTTTTTGTTCACGAGTTTTTTAAAGGAGGTTTTTGCCGAAAATCAACAGAATAATTAATCTATCAATCGGTTACAGAATAGAGGGAATGAAATCTAGAAGAAAATCAAACTTCCGGTATTGATGATTGAGGAACTAATAACAATTAAAATTCAGGACAGAACCTCACGAATTTCATTGACATAAGGAACACTTATAAATTTGTTATGCTGTCTGAATTATTTATAATCAACAAAGATTTATTGATTTGATATCAAACGAATTAAGAATACATAAATATGATTTTCACAGCCACTATCAAAGTTGATATTTACGCGCGGAATTCAAGTCGTAAAATTCTTTTTTATAAACAGCCCGATAAATATTCATTTTTACGCTGTCAGCTGCTTTAGCGGACTGTTTTAAACCAATTAAAAATACGATTACAAAATTCCACCGATAAATAAATAAATTGTAATTTTTTCTGAAAACGTCTTCTTGCTTACACATTCATATTAAAATTAAATTAAATTTGAAATAAATTTTGAAGATTTTTAATGAACATACGACAGATGTATACAAATTTTGTATGCACCTGTGTTAAAATAGTTATTTTTGATTCTAGATTGCGAAATGTTACTTTTGCATTCGAGAATGCAAAAGCATTTCGCAATCTAGTATCAAACAACGTTTTTTCGAAAACTATGTCCCAAAATTAGTAATAATGTAATGAGAAAATTTTGACGTTTAGGATTAATTAATGTGACATCTAATGTCTCCATGACAACAATGTATGTAATATAATTGCTATCAAATCTAGTATTCTCTGACCAGCAATTGACAGCTGGTTGGCAATAAAAACCAAACAAACGTTCTAATTTTTTTCTGCGATTTATTGGGATTCGCATTACATTTCTCAAGAAACTATTCCAGTACACCAGTTAGCTTCCTCAAGCGGGATAAATATGAATAATTGCTCAATTGGA
Source organism: Pterostichus niger (assembly GCA_947425015.1). Taxonomy (NCBI): domain Eukaryota; kingdom Metazoa; phylum Arthropoda; class Insecta; order Coleoptera; family Carabidae; genus Pterostichus; species Pterostichus niger. The sequence continues at coordinate 4,257,265 of OX380350.1, forward strand.
ACATTAAATATAAATTTTGTTAAAGAATAGAAGTATTGTTTCTCAGCAAAAAAATTAAGTGACAAAATTTATTAAATTTTGAGCCCTTCTTCTGTCAAAAAATTGCAGGATGCAAAAAACTTTTGCATCCTGCATGCAAAAGTCTTTTGCGTTCTGTAGACAAAAAACACTCATTTCGCGTGGTGATAGTTGTCATGTTTTTAAATTTATATGACAGTTTTTGAAAAAATGATTTGTTACGCTTAGAAATTAGTCTACTTTTTCTTCGATAATTTCACGGCTTAGCTACATAAATAACTGTTTTAATATCCGCTGTCAACTGTTCCATCAACAACTATAATTCGCATTAATTTATCTTAAGGCAATATTCAAATTTGAGTAGTCTATTAGAAAATAATCATCTTTTGTTCAGTTTCCGGCGCAACCCATCACTCAAATTCTGTAACGGAAACGTTCTTCGAACAAAGAAGATTGACTAAGTTAAGAAAATGAACTGTAAATATCATTAATAGTACACGGAACATCACGAATGGATGAATGCTTATAACATGCATATGATTTTAGTGTACAGTCCAAATAAAATTTATACTGAGTTAGTCGTTCATTATAAGACGATAGTATACACGATATCGTGTCATCAAAACACCAGACTTTGTACATTCTAAGGAAGAAGTAACTGTCACAGAATTATAGACTTTAACGTTGCGTTATGCGAGAGTGAACATATGTTATGAAATTATTTTTAAAAAATATTTGTTTCTAAATTTCGTCTCCGCTATGTAACCGTGATAAGTAAAGCACGGATATTTTGGCACTTAAAAACACCCAAATAAGCAAGCATATAGGCCGGTAATTACTCTAAAATAGGCAGGATTTTAGGCAGCCTAAATGTAAATAATTTGTTTTCAAAAAAATAAACGAATCCTTTTTCTAATATTGGTACTCGTATCTACTCTTCGTTAGAAAAAAATAATCATTTTAAACAAAAATTAACGAAATCTGAAAAATAATAATGTAGGGTTCTCATTTTAATAACTATTATGCAAATTCAAATTATGTAGTATACTTTAGTTACACAAAATATTACGAGCAATTGCTCTATGAAATTTTCGGAAAGAGACTGTCTTCGGTCAGTCAGAACTTGCTTGTAAGTTGAAAACTTCTTTCGACATCACAAAATGTGACAGTAGCGTTCTTATATTTAACCATATCGTCTAAAGTTACCTCAGCTCCATTGATTAATGGCAAAGACACAATTGAATTGCCACGTAAAATTTTGACTAAAAAACGTTTTTTCTTTCGGCATTTTAAATTCACACACAAAAATTTGATTAAAGTAAGTACTTTAAATATTATAGGTTAGGTTGAAACACTTTGTCGAGTGCTGAATTAGTCAACGAAGTAGATGATAAACCTTGTCTGCTCAATAAAAGTTAGAATAGGTAAAAAAATAGGCAAAATAGGCTGTATAAGGTAAAATAGGCACAATAACCAAAATATAGAAAAAATAGGCTCTAAGGCACGAAAAAAAAAACCTTCCATTACACGTAAACATATTACCTATGTATAGAAAAACTAAATTGCCTGAAGTATATTAAAATTTGAATACAGGCAATTGCCTAAAAATCCGGGCTTTAGTGATAAGACATCAACGATAATATAAGCTTGGTATCTGATTTGCTCTGTACGAGTTCATTGGTCCGTGTCAGATAGTTTTTTCACTTTTTTTCTCTTGCTCATCCAATATTTTGACAGTGTATTATTGTTGCCAGGTAACGGTATAAGATAGAAGATTAATAATGTCTTGTAATAGTTTGCTCGATGGACGTTGGTTGTAGATTGTAGCAGGTAATTTAACAAGTGATAATGGAGATTTTTTTGATGGATAGATGTTGCTATGGTAACGGTTGTTTTCTAATTATTTTGTTATGCAACATTTGATATTCAAAGTTAAATAGCAAGGGATTATACTGCTTATTTTACACTTTGAGAAAAAGTTTCAAATAAAATTGATACTTTATATATTTTGTATGAAACGTTTTTCTTATATATATAAGATGTTTCATGAAAACTGCGTTATAGGAAAAATATTCAAATAAATGTTTAGAGTATTAAATTCTGCTTTTAAATTTGTGCAAATATTACATTTTACGTATTTAGTTACTGTTCAAATCAAGTTTGAAATATGTATGTGATAGACAAACGTTATAGAATTGTCTATATTTGTTCCAGTTTCATTTATTTATTTATTTATTTATGTTACACTGTACAACAGAAATTTAATCCCAATTACAGTACAGGGTCCGCACTCACCGAGCCGCAGTGTGGTAGTTCATATAATTTTTAACTTGAGTTAGATTCGAACTCGGGGTCTCCGGAATCGAATTCCGTATCGCTATCCACACCACCGTACTGACGGACATAACTAACTATGTAAATAATATCATTTTTTGACAACATTTAAAATGATTTTTTCTACATTACTTGTGAGAATGACATTTTCTTCACTCAATTTAGTTCTAGTAGCAACGGGTTCCCTTGCTGATGAAGAAAATAAATAACTTTCCTCACTAGTAACCGAAACGGTTACTATCACAACTAAATTGAGTGAGGGAAATGTCATTTGACATGGTGACCAAGGAAACATGATGTTCATTTACAAATATCACTCCTTTGATTTATATAAAATAATTATTAAATTTCTTGTATCGCAAACGTAAAATAGTTATTTGTGTATTAAGAGCGTAAAGTGATTCTTTGTTACTCGAACACGGTAATTGCAGCGCGAGCCGAAGACGACAGCTGCAATAGTGTAAGAGGAACAAAGACACTTTACGCTCGTGATATACACATAACTTTTTCTACGATTGCATCTTAAAATTATTAAAAAACGTATACGTACTGGAAGTAAATTTGTTCTGTCAACTGTTAATATGACAAGTTTCTGTTTTGTTTTTATCCCTGGTAACTATTGAAATAAGCGCGCATTTAATATCTTTTTCGCGCGTTGCCATTGGAAACGCGCGCATTTAACGTCTTTTTCGCGCGTTGCCATTGGAGACGCGCGAAAAAGATATTTTTCGGTTGTTCCACAGAAAACGTCCACTTTACGATAACAAATGAGAGCGTAATTGTCAACTTTTCATAGCAATCGTAGAAAAAGATACTTTACGCTTGTGATATACACATAATTTTTTATACGATCTTAAAATTATTAAAAAACGTATACTGAAAATATATTCGTTCTATCAACTGTCAATATGACAAGTTTCTGTTTTGTTTGTATCCCTAGTAACTATTGAAATAAGCGCTCATTTAACATCTTTTTCGCTCGTTGCCATTCCATATATATTTTACCCTTGGTATAGCTATGTTGGATATCAAATATATTATAGTACATGAAGTTCACTTACCAGTTGTCAATCTACAGCCCCAATATGTTAGTAGATTCTTATTATACAGAATTTAAAAAATATTTAAATTTTGTTTTCTTTAATAAACAATACTAAACCTTACATTACCCTTGACTTAGGCTTAGCATAGGTCATGACCCCTAAGACACACTCATACTAGGTACATTCTAAACAACAATAACATTGTTAATAATGTTTTGTTTGACGCTAGACTATGACCTTGCCGGAGTTCTGTGAATAATCCACGGAAATCAAAATAAAAACCTTGAGTCGTACGGATATATGACAGTGTAACTGTATGAATAAAGTTCAAACAAATGAACTCGACAATTCGGTTTTTTGTTAAAATGACCTTTAGTGTCATAGCTAATCTCGCGCTGGATTATTCATTAAATTAAGATAATTATTGCGGTGCAAAACATTTCAAGTTTTTTGTGGTATATGATCAAATGTATGTTTGGTTGTTATATAAAAAAAAAACGGATGTTTGGTAAGATAATTTTTAATGCTCAAAATATATTTACCAGCAAGGTGAATAATATTAGAAATAAGCTTTTCGGTCCCATTGCTGTCTTGATTACTTTACAGGTAAAATATGCAAATGACTGTTTAGAGAATTAAATACTGCTTCTCAATCAGTTTAGATATTATATTTAACTTATTTAGTTATTGTTTAAGTTTAAAATATGTATGTGATAGTTAAACGTTAATCATTTGTTTGTATTTGTTCCAGTTTCATGAGTATGATAATACAATTTTTTTATAACTTTTAAGATTAATTTAGCAGTAATTAAATACGTAAAATTAATTATGTTAATTGGTTTTTCTACTTCCGTTAGGAAATAGACGTTTTATTGCACTTATTGGAGTTAGGTAATGAACTGCATTATTTAACTAGTGAAATAATGAGGTGACATAGCAACAGATATTTTGGTAGACGAATTCTGATGTGTTATTCTTTTATTTATTGAATTTATAACTGTCATTAATATGTCAAAATTTCATAATTTCAAAAACGCTCTTTCGTATTTATTAGAACGGAAGTAGAAAAAATATTGTATAAAACTAGTAAGGATATAGGTTATTACCTTTTTTCTATAACTGTTTATTTTTTATTAAAAAAAGGAAGTTTCCTATATTTTTCGTGGGACATTTTGTTTATATCTTAAAACCGCTCCGGAGTTAATACAATTTTCGTATATGCCCCTAAATCTTACGCACCCGCAAACCCAGCAATTTGCCGTGTTACTGTTCTTGGAACCGTGGTTTTCTGGCCGAGGGTCTATTTATTAGTATTATTGTGTTTTTTTTTTAAATGCTGTTATTGTGTATTCAATATTCGTTGTATTATCTTCGACTTCCGAAATATCTAACACAAATGATACGAGTTTCACAGACATTTAAGTTTTAGACGAATTTGCACGTTATTTTGTATTTATTATCTATTCTTAAAATATTTATTAGATTAGAAACAACAACAATTAAAATAAATGAACTGGAGCCTGATTCTGTATCTTGCGTGAGCAGTTGCGTGATTAAATTTGCGTTAGTACAATGTATGACGTCACCGATTCTTTTCTGGTGTCGAGCATAGGGAATTCCGTGCTTTACGTTTTCGCGCCAAGTTTAGTGTTGGTAATGGTTTTGAAACTATAACTGTCAGTTGCAATCACATGTCATTGTTTGTCAACATCGTTTTGTAGTTTTTTTATACGATTTTATTATGGCAGAAGATAGAAAACGTGATATGAACGCTACAGAGGAGCAAAAACAAATTTTAATAAACTTTATGGCAGATATGGCGTTGATAACGCAAAATGACAAGAAAGTAAAAGACAAACATAATGTTAGAATGAGACAAGTAGTGTTGCAAGTAAGAAACAGGAGCTACGGAGGTCACGCATCTAATTTGCGTGTCTCGCAAGAAGTGACGTCATGCCCATTAGTTCTTTAAATGTCCGATAGATGGTTTACTATATGCATGTGACATATCTGTGTTAGTATGGGTGCCGCAAGTAGTCACGCAAGATACAGAATCAGGCTCCTGTACTCAACATCAATATAACTCAAATATATAAATATTAAGGAATAACATCATGTATTTGACGGCTGGTAACTGCAGTTTACAAGCATAAATATATTATTTACTGAGATCTACAACGATAGAATGTCACTGCCAGAATGGGTGCAGGCATGTTTATTTTTTGCGAATTTTTGGTTGAACCGGTTCAAAAATCGAAATTTATTAAATTATGTTTCTATATAGTTCAGAGCACGAGAAATGCACTCGTTCAAACCGCATTTCAATATCTCTTTTAGTTTTTGAGTTATATAGATTTTTGACTTTTTGAAAAACTCAACTTTGAGAGCCCATATCTCGAAAACGAAAAGAGATATTGAAATGCGGTTTGAACGAGTGTATATCTCTTGCGCTACTTAACTTTTACCGAAATTTTACAATTTTTGATAATTTTTCAATTTTCTTCAAAATTTTCTTTTCTCAATATTTCCAAAAGTTGAAGAGATAATGAAAATCTGAAAACACCAGTGAATTCCTCGCGTGAAAATACATAGGTATGCAAATTTTCACAGCAAAATTCGCACGGATAATTTTTTTATTACAAAAAATTCATAAATGGCCAAAATCCGTAAAAACGCCAAGGGGTACCCCTTAGGAAATTTCTAAAAAATGGCTATTTTCGATTTTTTGTAATAAAAAATGTATCCGTGCGAATTTTGCTGTACAAATTTGCATACCTATGTATTTTCACGCGAGGAATTCACTGGTGTTTTCAGATTTTCATTATCTCTTCAACTTTTGGATATATAGAGGAAAGAAAATTTTAAAAAAAGTTGAAAAATTTTCAAAAATTGTAAAATTTCGGTATAAGTTAAGTAGCGCAAGAGAAATACACTCGTTCAAACCGCATTTCAATATCTCTTTTAGTTTTCGAGATATGGGCTCTCAAAGTTGAGTTAAAAAAAAAGTCAAAAATCGATATAATTCAAAAACTAAGAGAGATATTGAAATGCGGTTTGAACGAGTGTATTTCTCGTGCCCCGAACTATATAGAAACATAATTTAATAAATTTCGATTTTTGAACCGGTTCAACCTAAAATTCACAAAAACTAAATAATCATGCTTTTTAACAGCACTCTTCTGTAGTACATCTCAGTAAGTAATATATTTATGCTTATGAACTACAGTTACCAGCCGTCAAATCTCGGTTTAATATGTCATCTCAACGAAGCTTTTGCGTGCGTACTTCTGAACTAACACTTACACACACCATGGTTGACACTTAGTAGTTACAGGAGACGTTTTTACCAATATGCATAGTGGGATCCACAGATAGTTCCTTCCTTTAAAGCCTTCATATTATTGCATGTTGTATTTGGTTGCAAAGTTATTTAGATTATTATTTGTTGCTAGGAGATTTGTTAACAGAAATCGTTGAATAATGAAACTTATTGGTATTTTATGCACGATTTAGTATTTTTACACACGATTTATTTAATGCAACATTTCACACACAATTATTTGTTTAATTATGTGTTCATTTTAGTATATGACTGTATATATATATATATGCGGTGGTAAAACGCCCCTTATGGGGCAACGCCGCTTCATTCGAAGCTCTCTAGATCCTTTTTAACGGGGGGATCATCCCTTTTTTCTTCTTTTATTTTATCTTCTCACTTATGCTCCTCCATAATTCTCTATTTCCTGCCTTTTCTTTCCAATTTTGGACTCTTGCAATTTTCAAGTCTTCTGTCACTTCCTTCATCCACGTAGATCTAGGTCTTCCTCTCCTTTTTCTTCCAGGATCCCATTCTAATATACTATAGATCATAGTGTCTTCCCCAGCCCTCCATGTATGTCCTAGCCATTTTACTCTCTGCTGTTTGATCTTGCTTACTATGTCCTCTCCATCCATTTCTTTTAGTATTTCGCTGTTCATTTTTCGTCTGTATTATTCATCTTCATTGATTTTGACTGGTCCCAATATAGTTCTTAATATTTTTCTTTCTATTATTCTCATTTGTTTGTCCTCTTTTTTGTCATTGTTAGTGTCTCTGCGTCATACATCAGTAGAGGTCTTATCATTGTTTTGTATATTTTTTCATTTTAGTATTTTTAGTGAGAATTTTACTTTTTAACATTTTTTTGTGTATGTGCAATGCTCTGTTTGCCGTAAAATTTTTTCTTTTATTTCAGCTTCTCTATCTCCTTTGTTTGTTATTGTTACACCCAAATATTTATACCTTTCTACTTCCTCAAACTCATTCTCCCCTATTTTTATGTTGTTCTGTTTCTGTTTTCCATATCTCATTATTTTTGTTTTGCTGTCATTGATTTTTTGACTATATAAAATATATATATTTTTTTGTGCTATATAAAAATAAATTCATCTCAATTAAAGTAGCTTATAGTGGAAACAGAACCCACATAATATGCAGATACAATCGTAAAAATCTTAACTACAATTTACGGGTATTGACAATATTAGTAAAATAATGATCTAGTCGCTGTTACCAGGGTCAAAGTGACGTCACATAGATGACAAACGTACGCTACTGACCTGGGGGCAAGTTCAGAGTCAGTCATGACCTTAGACCTTAACACCAGGGTAGGTCAATACACACAAACACACACATATAGCACTTTTATTTTTATTTGTTTTTAGGATTACTAGTTTTTCTATTACCAACATTTTCCGCTGTAAAACGTTATAACATTATTTTACAGAAAAATGTTTCAAACAAAAGATATGGAAAACTAAATTATCTACCAATTTTATTTGAAGCATTTTTACTTCCTTGTACGAAGTAAAGGAAGTATTGTAATCGCGAAAATTATCGGTTCTCAGATTTCTGCGGAAATACGCATTTTGGCCATCCCTGAATCCATTTTGACTAATTTCGTCGGGCCGTCTGTACTTACGTATGTATCTAGCATAACTCATAAACGGTAAGCCGTTGAAAATTTAAATTTTGTATTTAGGACTGTTATAACATCTAGTTGTGCACCTCCCTTTTTGGTCATTATATAACTTTCGGATGTGGTACTATACTTGAAGCCTATAATAGATTCTCATGAAAAACTATATCAAAATATAATCCAAAACGTTTTAAATTTGGTCTATAAGACTACTAAATCAATGGAAATGACATAATAGATTTTGGTAAAAAGGAACTAACCGGAAGTTATAATTACATGACGCTGCTAACAGTTTTTCTTGAATAAAATTGAATTATTCTGATTTTAAGAAATAAATGCTGCAAATAAAAGTTTTAGAGAATTAAATTCTGCGTCTAGCACATTAAGGATTTTTAAATTAGCCTTTTGCATAAGCGAGATATCTAAATTTAAATATTATATATATATATTTTTTTTAATTAAGTTTGCTATGGATTAGAACAAAAAATAAAAGATTTAATGTCAGATATGTGCAATTAAAAAAATATCTATAGTTTAATACGCGGACAAGGAAGTCATGTGGTGTCCACATCAGATTTTTTTCTAAAATAATTTGTGTTACCGTTAAATGACAAGATAAATATAATTTATAAGTTGCATCTTTCTTTCATGAGAGAGTTATACTATCTCCGTAATTCATTATTCCATTATTGACTTAAAAGGAAACAAATCTGCATGTTTTCTAATTACTTCATATTGTTCATATGCCTTGAGGGGTCAAAAGTTCAAGAGACATAGCCGCCTACGCCCCACGCCTTGTTATGCTAATTCATGTCAATATTAGCAGATGAAATTACTTTCAATTTGATTTACATGATGTATGATGTGCTATTGTCGCGTAAATGTTGAAGAAAGAATTAAAAATAGAAGAATTGTGAATTGTTTGGTTACGTGGGAAGGAACTGACAGATGAGATGAATGGATAGTTTTTTTGACAACAGTTTAAAATGTTTGAAAAACTGTAATTTTTTAAATTATACGTTATTTTGAATTGTTCACTATTTCAATACACCGTTAGCAATAATTTAGTGTAACTGTAACTTCCTAAAAAGGGATCCAATTTGGCTCCTTTTAATTTCAAGATGTTTGCGTTGAGAGGCTTTAAATATTAACTGTTTACTAACAATATTTAAAAATATATCTCATTCAATTTTCATTCGAATCCTTTACGGAAAATACGAGAAAATTACTTTTTTCTACGATTGTTGTGAAACATTGAAAAACAACTATGATTTGATATTAGTGATATCCGTAGCAAAGTAGCAACAATCAATTTAACATACTGGTTTCCAAGGCGCTAAATAACATTTTAATTAGAGATGGGCGAATATCAAATTTCTCGAATTCGAATATCGAATATGAATATTAATCAGATCTCGAATATTCGAATATTCCTATAAGTTAATGTATTTATTATTAATAATAATTTAATTATATGCTTTTCATTATTTGAATGAAATTGTTAAGATAAAATAAAATTAAAACAAAAAGTACAAACAAAAAAGAAAAAGACGAAAACTTCAAATTTAAGGTGAAACGTACGGGCTGATGTTGGCGAAAAACAAATTTGAAATATGGTACGTCTTCATGGTTTTGAAACAAAATATCTTTGTTATTAATAACTTCAAAGTATTGTAATAGCTTTAAGTTTATGTACAAATGATAAAGAAAAACATAGTCAAAAATTGAGGTCAACATATAGCGCGATATTCGAGGTATTCGAATGTTCGCTATACTGACGTTAATATTCGAAAATCTCGAATATCGAATAAAGTCAATATTCGCGGCATTCGACTATTCGCGGATGATATTCGCCCATCTCTATTAAACAACTATTCAACAGTAATAAACGAATCCTAAACGAATAACTTGCTGATATTCGTGCCGTACAACCTTGCTTGCCAATCACTTCAGCATCACTAACAAGCGTTTACGATAACTGATAGATCATGAAGGGTGGCATCACGATTCTATCTGTGCGGTTACAACAGCGGTATTCATTTGAAGCCCCAGGATACAAACTGTTGTCATTTCGTTCGTTGATGCCGCCACCCAAGAACAAGCCTCAACTTCCTTGTTAGCGGCCGTGACAAGGAGATCAGCAAATGAATTGGCAACTTTGTGAATAAGAAGGATCGATTCTTTAAATAAGTTAGTGGTATACAAGAAATTAATCCCAATTACACTACAGGGAACCTGTAATTTATAGTGGAATCTACAATAGAATCGTGCCATATATAAAGTTGTGACCGCGACTTCAACATATGAAATCATATTTTTATAATTTTCTGCTTCCCTTATTATTTTAGAGAAAAATCTGATGTGGACACCACATGACTTCCTTGTACGCATATTAAACTATAGATATTTTTTTAATTGCACATATCTGACATTAAATTTTTATTTTTTTTCTTATTTTTTGTTCTAATCCATAACAAACTTAATTTAAAAAAAAACAAAAAATATATAATTTTTAAATTTACATATCTCGCTTATACAAAAGGCTAATTAATAATAATAATAATATATCATCACGCCTTTTACCCATTACTGGGTGTGGCACTCTGCCTAAGCAGATCTCGGTAAGTGATATATTTTGTCGCGTGAAATGCGGTTACCAGCCGTTAAATCACGGCCCTCAAAGATATTAGTGGAGAGGGAGCCACAGGGGTAGATTTAAATTGGTGAAAATTGTTTGTCGTCTGTGGGGATCGAACCAGGGTTCTCAAGATCCACAGGCCGACTCGATACCACTGAGCCACATAATTGAATAATTCTTAATGTGCTAGACGCAGAATTAAATTCTCTAAAACTTTTATTTGCAGCATTTATTTCTAAAATCAGAATAATTCAATTTTTTTCAAGAAAAACTGTTAGCAGCTTCATGTAATGTATCACTTCCGGTTAGTCCCTTTTAACCAAAATCTATTATGTTATTTCCATTGATATAGTAGTCTTATATACCAAATCTGGAAAGTTTTGGATTATATTTTGATATAGTTTTTCATTAAATATATTATAGGCTTCAAATAAAGTACCATTTCCGGAAGTTATATAATGACCTAAAAGGGAGGTGCACAACTAGATGTTATAACAGTCCTAAAAACCAAATTTTAACTTTCTACGGCTTACCGTTTTTGAGTTATGCGAGATACATACGTACGTACAGACGGCACGACGAAATTAGTCAAAATGGATTCAAGAATGGCCAAAATGCGTATTTCCGCTGAAATCTGAGAACCGAAAATTTTCGCGATTACAATACATCCTTTACTTCGTACAAGGAAGTAAAAAAGCTTCAAATAAATGTTGTATTCTATATAAATAGATTTAATTTTGCATGTTTTATAACGGCAGAAGATCATTTGAAAATGTTTTAAATTAGCTTAAAAATAGGAATAGCCTCGGAAATAAAACAAAATTGCCAGGAAAAAATAGTTATTTGTATATTAAGAGCAAAAAATGGTTCTTTGTTACACGAGCACGAGTCTAAAGCGAGAGCTGTAATAGTGTAAGGGAAACAAAGACACTTTACGCTCGTGATACAAACATAATTTTTTTTTACGATTGCATCTTAAAATTATTAAAAAAACGTATAGGTACTGAAAATAAATTCGTTCTGTCAACTGTAAATATGACAAGTTTCTGTTTTGTTTGTATCTCTGGTAACTATTGAAATAAGCGCACATTTAATATCATTTTCGCGCGTTGCCATTGGAAACACGCGCATTTAACGTCTTTTTCGCGCGTTGCCATTGGAGACGCGCAAAAAAATATTTTTCGATTGTTCCACAGAAAACTTTAATTTTACGTGACAAATGAGACCGTAATTCTCAACTTTTCATAGCAATCGTAGAACAAATTATTATTCGATTGTTCCACAGAAATGTCAACTTTACTATGAGAAACGAGATCGTAATTGTCAACTTTTCATAGTAATCGTAGAAAAAATAATTTTCAATTATTAATTTTATGATAAATTGCAGTAAAATAAATTAATTTCTTTCACTAATTGAGTTATTATCCACCATTTTTTCTAGACTAATAAATAACTACTGGCAATAAATTCATGACACAAAGAATAATATTCTGCTGAATCATTTGTTTAATTTTGTTTAGTAGCAGGACTCGAAATGTACCAGAGCAAACCGGATCCATATTCCGGTTTGTAAAATTCTTTGAATTACCATTTTCTTCTTAATTCTTTCTATTATTCAGATTCTTCGTATTTTCTTTCAGAATCTGAAATTTATTTAGTTTTTTATTGTTTTTCTTTGATTAGAATACATTAATTTATAAGTAAAAAGCTATTTTGAAATGGCGCTCCTGTTTATGAAATTATCTATTTCTAGTCCTTAGTGGAATCCAAACCACTGAGTCACAATCGTATTTTTTTTATTGAAGTTGAAGTCAGCGAGGTTTAAACGCAGGACCTCTTGCATGTTAATTAATAAACGACAAACTGATCTAGAAAATAAATACATACATACATACATAACATCACGCTATATCCCATTAAATGGGATAGCACGAACCCCTGAAACATTCACAGAACATTCTCATTCGGACACACGATACTCGTTTAAACCACATTAACACTTCCTCCATACAAACTCTTTCCTTCCTCACAACCAAAATCCATCATCACGCAACAAACATCCATCCATTCGCTCCTAAATAAATAATAAATAATAATAATAATAAATAGTTGCAAAGTATCAAGATCTTTTGAAAACACTCTCATGTCTATTCAATTTGCCAATTGAATAACGATGTCATTATATCATTTCTACTTTCGAGACATTTATTAATTGAAATCATTTTAAATGTGGGCACTAGACCAAGCTAGAGCACTGACCTTTCCTTAGGCGAAATCCAAGAAAAAAACTAGTTCTTTATCGATTCTTTAGCTGTCAATTAATTTCAGTTATTGTCAAAGAGGAAACAATGCAGAAACACAAGTAAAAGAACTGAAGACTTAACAGTAAATGCCCACTGAACATTTTTTTTTTCATTTCACGTCACTTCCAAATAAAGAAAGACGATCTGTTAGTGATACATTTCACGCATGATGTATTGTTACTACTTTTACACACTATGACAGCTTCAAGAATATTACAAATTTTAAATAACAACAAAGACAAAATTAATTGTCATCCATACACTTGGTGAAACTAAGTTTAATAAAAAGTATAAAATAAACACTTGGCTATGTTTTACAAAATTCAGCCTCCAAGTCACTTTATGAGGGCATCGTCAGAGGCTGGCCAGCACAGTTAGTAACCATAGACGCGTTTTGCTCTTATTAGAGCTCATCAGTACGGTATAACTCACTTCTTCACCTAGAACAAAGTTCATGTGAAGAAGCTGGTGACGAAGAACTGTGCCAGCAGAGAATAAGATCTCTAACAAACGGTAAAATGACATGAGAAGTTCTGTCGAACCAGTAATGCCATCTACCAAAAAAAGGAAAAGCTACGCAATAGCAATTTAAATAACAACAAAGACAAAATTAATTGCCATCCATACACTTGGTGAAACTAGGTTTAATAAAAAATATTAAATAAACACTTGGCAAAGTCTCACAAAATTCAGCCTGCAAGTCACCTTATGAGGGAATCGTCAGAGGCTGGCCAGCACAGTTAGTAACCATAGACGCGTTTCGTTTTTATTAGAGCTCATCAGTATGGTATAACTCACTTCTTCACCTAGAACAAAGTTCATGTGAAGAAGCTGGTGACGAAGAACTGTGCCAGCAGAGAATAAGATCTCTAACAAACGGTAAGATGACATGAGAAGTTCTGTCGAACCAGTAATGCCATCTACCAAAAAAAAAGGAAAAGCTACGCAATAGCAATTTAAATAACAACAAAGACAAAATTAATTGCCATCCATACACTTGGTGAAACTAGGTTTAATAAAAAATATTAAATAAACACTTGGCAAAGTCTCACAAAATTCAGCCTGCAAGTCACCTTATGAGGGCATCGTCAGAGACTGGTCAGCACAGTTAGTAACCATAGACGCGTTTCGCTCTTATTAGAGCTCATTAGTATGGTATAACTCACTTCTTCACCTAGAACAAAAGTTCACGTGAAGAAGCTGGTGACGAAGAACTGTGCCAGCAGAGAATAAGATCTCTAACAAACAGGTTAGATGACATGAGAAGTTCTGTCGAACCAGTAATGCCATCTACCGAAAAAAAGGAAAAGCTACGCAATAGCAATTTAAATAACAACAAAGACAAAATTAATTGCCATCCATACACTTGGTGAAACTAGGTTTAATAAAAAATATTAAATAAACACTTGGCTAAGTCTCACAAAATTCAGCCTGCAAGTCAACTTATGAGGGCTGGCCAGCACAGTTCAGTTAGTAACCATAGACGCGTTTCGCTCTTATTAGAGCTCATTAGTATGGTATAACTCACTTCTTCACCTAGAACAAAGTTCATGTGAAGAAGCTGGTGACGAAGAACTGAATTTTGTGAGACTTTGCGAATGCTGAAGGCTCGAGCTGAAGTCGAGGTTTGCCAACTTCACACAAGGTACAATCGCGCCCTCCCGTGAAGCATATTATACTTTCCGTTACAAGTGAACAAAAATTACTGTCTTATCGGGACAAATGTCAAATATGGGTTGCGTAACTAGTTACCTAGGACGCAAACAGCTAATAATCGTAGTCTCTAGGGAGAGAAACATGCTACCTAGGGGAGAAAAGCAGTGTTTCTCTCTCTAAAATAAGGGAATAAGAACGTGTTTCTTGTGCATGTGTTACGAAAATAAATATATTTATATATCTTATACCCATTAGTGGGTGTGGGACACTCTGCTCCCAGAAACTGATATATTTTGAGCATGAAACGCAAAAGTTGTTAGAGCCACAATGTGAAGAAAAGTATATCTAAGTCTATGGGTCGAGTTATAGCTCTCATGTATAGTATGTTCAAAGATATTCCGTTATGGCTTTAACTTACTAAGCCTGTGTTGAACCGCACACAGTAAGAGATTCTACCTGTTGGCGCTCAGGGTAGGATTGCAAAATATTTAAATTCGGAAATCTCTAATCTCTGTGCGGATTACGTATTTCAGATTTACTTGAAATAATAATGAATTCGCACATATTTTTTTTGCTTCATTATCAATAATAATATGTGTACAAAATTCTCTGTTTCATTATTATAATATATATAAAAATAAAATTAAATTGGGAAATACTGAATACATACCTGTCCTTGCACCCCTATAAATCAAGCTTAAATCCCTAACAATAGACCCGCTGAGAGGGCCATAACGGAGTATCTTTGAACATACTATAGTGAGTGCGGATCCTGTTAGGGGTGTTTTTTTTACTAACGAAACAAAATTTTGTTTGAAATAAAATTCGAGTACATCTGTTTAAAAATATATTTATCATAAAAATGCGTTCTGTACTAGATTTGGCATGGTTAGGGGTTTTTTTTTTAGTTGGTACTCCTGAATTCAAGCCAGAAGCAGCTTGTTCTGCAGCCAACTTCAGGTTTGGCCCTCAAGTCAAGCTTTACCCGCAAGTTTTATCTTCTATTTATACCAACAAGATAAATGCGTTCACTATTTATTTATGCTACTCTGTACAACAGGAACTTAATCCCAATTACAATATAAGCTCCGGACCCACCGAGTCGTAGTGTCGTGTATATTTTTAACTAGAGCTTGGTTTGAACTTCGTCAAACTATAATATACAGGATGTTTGTTAAATGACAAATGTTCTTCTATCAAATCTTAAATTAAATTGAGTGAATCCACCATTTTTCAGTGATATAAGTATTTATTTAATTTTGCTACACTATACAACAGGAACTTATTTCCAATTACAGTACAGGATCTGGACTCATCGAGCTGCAGTCTCGTAGTCTATATGTTTTTAACTTCAACGCGGTTTGAACTTAAAACTATAATATACAGGATGTTTGCTAAAATGGCAAATGTGCTTCTATCAAATCTTAAATTAAATTTTCGTAACACATGCACAAGAAACACGTTCTTATTCCCTAATTTTAGAGAGAGAAACATTGCTTTTTTCCCCTAGGGAGAGAAACATTATGTTTCTCTCTCTAGGTAGGATGTTTCTCTCCCTAGGTAGCATGTTTCTCTCCCTAGGGACATGTTTCTCTCCCTAGAGTATCTTTGAATATAGTATAACTAAATATACTAAATCTTTTTGTTCTTCTTCTTGCAGCCGAATGTCCACATAGCTCATCGATGGAAGTAGTAGCAGCAACTCATAGCGGACCTGGGTCCGCAGGAACACCTGGAGGTCCGTTTCAGCGGCACAACGTGGAGGAATGGCAGCGACTGGATCGTTTCACTGGAGTCCTAGAGACAGCCAGAAGAGAAAGCGGTTGCTGGAAGAGCGATCAACAACAGTACGGCAAGGTAAGAAAGAAGAACTATAATTTAATATGATAATGTGTAAATCGGAATCCGCTTTAAATGGTATAAATGTACGGTGTGCTCCTACGCTTGCTACAAGGATATAAATAACGACTGAGATTCAGACCCGGGACACCTACCGTAGATCATTGCGTTGAGATCAAGGTTACTGGGATACGTGCACGCATCTATATTCACAGTTACCAACAAAATGTTACCAAAAATTCATTAAATACTGTAATTAGTAGAATTCTTTCTTCCTTAATTTAACATAATTCTGCAATTAATCTTTACCAAACATCCTGTCGTACTGCGCTTCATCAACATGTATAATTCCATAATAAAATATCAAAATAAACACTTGTCTAAGTCTCACAAAATTCAACCTCCAAGTCACCTTATGAGGGCATCGTCAGAGGCTGGCCAGCACAGTTAGTAACCATAGACGCGTTTCGCTCTTATTAGAGCTCATCAGTATGGTATAACCTACTTCTTCACCTAGAACAAAGTTCACGTGAAGAAGCTGGTGACGAAGGACTGTGCCAGCAGAGAATAAGATCTCTAAAGAACGGTAAGATGACATGAGAAGTTCTATCGAACCAGTAATGTCATCTACCGAAAAAAGCAAAAGCTACGAAATAGCAATTTAAATAAAAAACAACAAAGACAAAATTAATTGTCTTTAAATGCTCACTTGGTGAAACTAGGTTTAATAATAAAATATCAAAATAAACACTTGTCTAAGTCTCACAAAATTCAGCCTCCAAGTCACCTTATGAGGGCATCGTCAGAGGCTGGCCAGCACAGTTGGTAACCATAGACGCGTTTCGCTCTTATTAGAGCTCATCAGTATGGTATAACCTACTTCTTCACCTAGAACAAAGTTCACGTGAAGAAGCTGGTGACGAAGAACTGTGCCAGCAGAGAATAAGATCTCTAACAAACGGTAAGATGACATGAGAAGTTCTATCGAACCAGTAATGCCATCTACCGAAAAAAGCAAAAGCTACGAAATAGCAATTTAAATAAAAAACAACAAAGACAAAATTAATTGTCTTTAAATGCTCACTTGGTGAAACTAGGTTTAATAATAAAATATCAAAATAAACACTTGTCTAAGTCTCACAAAATTCAGCCTCCAAGTCACCTTATGAGGGCATCGTCAGAGGCTGGCCAGCACAGTTGGTAACCATAGACGCGTTTCGCTCTTATTAGAGCTCATCAGTATGGTATAACCTACTTCTTCACCTAGAACAAAGTTCACGTGAAGAAGCTGGTGACGAAGAACTGTGCCAGCAGAGAATAAGATCTCTAACAAACGGTAAGATGACATGAGAAGTTCTATCGAACCAGTAATGCCATCTACCGAAAAAAGCAAAAGCTACGAAATAACAATTTAAATAAAAAACAACAAAGACAAAATTAATTGTCTTTAAATGCTCACTTGGTAAAACTAGGTTTAATAATAAAATATCAAAATAAACACTTGTCTAAGTCTCACAAAATGCAACCTCCAAGTCACCTTATGAGGGCATCGTCAGAGGCTGGCCAGCACAGTTGGTAACCATAGATGCGTTTCGCTCTTATTAGAGCTCATCAGTATGGTATAACTCACTTCTTCACCTAGAACAAAGTTCACGTGAAGAAGCTGGTGACGAAGAACTGTGCCAGCAGAGAATAAGATCTCTAAAGAACGGTAAGATGACATGAGAAGTTCTATCGAACCAGTAATGCCATCTACCGAAAAAAGCAAAAGCTACGAAATAGCAATTTAAATAAAAAACAACAAAGACAAAATTAATTGTCTTTAAATGCTCACTTGGTGAAACTAGGTTTAATAATAAAATATCAAAATAAACACTTGTCTAAGTCTCACAAAATTCAGCCTCCAAGTCACCTTATGAGGGCATCGTCAGAGGCTGGCCAGCATTTAAAGACAATTAATTTTGTCTTTGTTGTTTTTTATGTATAATTCCTTTCTTACAAGCTTGTCTCATCTTTCATTCACCCAACAAACCTTGAATCAAAACCATCCATTTATTCCTTTCACCCTCAATTTCACCAATTTTTCATTTGACATACGTTTCACATGATTCTGCAATTAACCTTCCCAAAACATTCTTATCCTGTTATACTAGCCTTCATTAACATGCATAATTTGCTTCTTATAAGCTTGTCTCATCTTTCATTCACTCAACAAACCTTCAATCATATCCATCCATTTATTCTTAGGTCGTATACGCAATCTCTTACTTCTATAATTTCGATCTATTCAACATATGGAACAGTATAAACCCTTGAAACATTCATTGCACACTTATTCATTACATTTATTTCATCCTCATCTACATTCATAATTTCTTTTATACAAGTTCGTCTCATCTTTCCTTCCTTCATATTCATCCATTTATTAGTTTTGTTTAAGAATTAAATTTATAAATTATACAGGGTATTTCACAACTTAGAGCTAAAAATTAAAGGGTATATTCTGTACGACGTGCTGATCATGAAACAAAAAGAATTTTTTTTTTAAATCGCAGAACTATTTTCCATGTTTCCCAGTGCAAAATTTTTCGTTGCCACTGCCACTGGGTGGATGATTATGTTAAAGTTATTAATTAAATAAAATTCTATTATAAATGACTGCTAATAATTGAATTGTGTAATTATTCTTTCGTAGTTGATACCTACTTCATTGTTTGTGTTTAATAGGAAAGCGAATCCAGTGCAGTACTACAAAACATGATTTAGGTTAACAACCCTTAATTTTTCGAATTTAAAAAAAATCTTTTTGTTTCATGATCAGCACGTCGTACAGAATATACCCTTTAATTTTTTGGTCTAAGTTGTGAAACACCCTGTATAATCATGTTTTTATGCAGTTCTAGCTGTGGTACATAACTCGGCAATTGCAGATCTAAATAGATCTTTGTAATAAAGTTCATTCAAATTCATTCATCCTTCATCTATCAATTTATTCTTTCTGTTTCAATTAAATTAAATCTAAATTTATAAAAACATATAATCATGTCTTCTGTCCTATTCCTTCTAGTTACCAAAACACAAGAGGTTGAAGTTCTATAAATAACACGAAATTTTCAAATTTTTGTAATTAAGATACTTTCGGACACAATTAAATAGACACAGAACAACATAACAAAACATGGAATAGGTTAACACAATATTTTTTAATCATTTTAAGATGCAATCGTAGAAAAAATTATGTGTGTATCACGAGCGTAAAGTGTCTTTGTTCCTCTTACACTATTGCAACTCTCGCCTTCGGTTCGCGCTGCAATTACTGTGCTCGAGTAACAAAGAATCACTTTACGCTCTTAATACACAAATAACTATTTTACACAAAAAACAATATCTCTATTTGAAAAGTAGAACCATGTTTCTTTGTATTTATACTATGCAATTGCAGAACTAATAATTTTTATTGATATTACAGTGACAAAGCGCGCACAGATCTGCAATTACAGATTAGACATATGTAAAAATGCATATTAAACCCATTAAAATTTTTTTCAATAATTAACAATAATTATTACAGCCGTAATTAATTTTTAAAATTTCCAGACAATATTTTTTAAACAGCTAGTAATATTACAAATTGATAAAATAATATTTATTTCAATTCTTGTTTCTGCACGAAACTTATTAAATTAAATCTGTCTAATTATGAGTGTAATTATATAGCTCTGCAACCTCAGATCCCAATCAATACGTGTACTATCTGTGCAGTATAAATTCACCCACAAATTATTAATGTGTAGAGATCGCTAGTAAAAGTTGAGAACTGCTGATCAACAAAGCTTGATTCTACTCCGGACATAGCATATAAATCGTCCTCGGGAATGCCGGCCCCTGTGTCCTTTAACTGTCTCCGCCACTGACAAAAATCTACACCAAGAAGCAAGAATCTCAGTTCTTGAACATATACAGGGTGTTTCAGGACTAGTGTAACAAACTTTAACAGCTTATTCCTGAGGTTATTTTGAGCCACAAATGTCATATGAACATAGGTCCTATTCCTTCTAGTTACCAAATTACAAGAGGTTGAAGTTCTATAAATAACACGAAATTTTCAAATTTTTGTAATCAAGATACTTTCGGAAAACAAGAGTTTTATTGAAAAGTTATACCTTATATGTCGTAATTAATTTTATTTATTAATATTAACGAATACGAATTAGAGAACAAAACATAAAATGACACAATTAAATAGACACAGAACAACATAACCAAACATGAAATAGGTTAACATAATATGAAAGTAAATAACAAATTAAAAAAAAATTACAGCGTTCAAAATGAGCGCATTGAACTAATATGCATGTTATTATTAATAAATAAAATTAATTAAGATAAATAAGGTATAACTTTTCAATAAAACTCTTGTTTTCCGAAAGTATCTTGATTACAAAAATTTGAAAATTTCGTGTTATTTATAGAACTTCAACCTCTTGTATTTTGGTAACTATGAGTAATAGTACCTATGTTCATATGACATTTTTGGCTCAAAATGACCTCAGGAATAAGCTGTTAAAGTTTGGTACACTAGTCCTGAAACACCCTGTATTTAACTTACGTTTCTACAAAAATAAAATAAATAACTGTACAAATTATGAACAACTTTTTCTAATTCACATTAGTAAATAACCTTTCTTATGCAAATTTTGACTTTATTATATTTAAGTGAAAGAGTAAAAGTGTAAAGAAAGGTCCTCGAAGGTCAAAAATGCCAAAGTTCAAAACATTTAACCAAGTAATTATTCAGAAACATGTTCATATAGGTGGATAGTTTTCGTCTCACATCAACAACTATACAAAATGAATTATTTCGCAGTAAAACAAATGCAAATAAACAATTTAATCTTTGACTTTTCATTTAAAAGTAAGTTTTTAATGTTAACAATTATTTATTTATTACAAGACTTCCGTAAAGAATGATTGATGAATATAAATAAATCTGTCAAATAGTTTTACTCGTGGCTACAGAAACATACTTTTCCTTAAATGGTAACAAATCATTTATCTCTTACTTAGAATAAGGTCAGTTAGACCAACTTTCGATTTTAATATTAATTTAACTGTTTTATATATTACTACTTCTCCAACCGTTTCAAAAATTCATATATTTTTGTTATAAAACATGTATTTTACAGAGAATTCACCGCACGTCACTGTCAACCAATAGGATCACGAATTTGTTTGAAAATGAACCATTGAAATGTACATTTCGTCGGAAATTCATCGCTGGTGCAATTGAAAACGGAAATACCACTGTTAGTAATATCCTTGGTTACGAATAAAATAAATGATATTTTCAATATTTTCATAAACGTCAATTCTACATTTGTTCAGTGTACATTTAATATTCAAAATTTTCATTACTGTAATACCTAATTAATAATGTGCAAATAAATACCTAACTATTCTTGTTAATCAACTCTTGTTTGGTAAATTCTCAAGCCGAATACAACTCGTAGTATGAAAATTGACAGATAATATTTTGACATAAATATACATTCGTTGTTACGGAAATAGGAAACACAACTCATAATTTATGTCAAAATATTTTCAGCAATTTTCATACTACTTGTTATATTATATATGAAAATTTGGTAGATAATTTAGTTTTTATTTGAAGAAATTTTCATTTATAACTTCCCTAGAACATAGATTCTTTCCGATATTTTTTTCAAATGCACTCCAACAACGTATTAATCCGCACGAATGGAACAGGAGTGCAGAATACGTTGGAGAAGTGCACGATAAAAAAATTCCTGGATATGAATTAATGCTCGAGGGCAGATTCAATAAGAAAATCGTAACGACAACAACAAACAAACTCAAAATAATTTTTTCTACGATTGCTATGAAAAGTTGACAATTACGCTCTCATTTGTCATCGCCAAGTTGAAGTTTTCTGTGGAACAATAGAAAAATATCTTTTTTTCGCGTCTCCAATGGCAACGCGCGAGAAAGACGTTAAATGCGAGCGTTTCCAATGGCAACACGCGAAAAAGATATTAAATGCGCGTTTATTTCAATAGTTACCAGGGATACAAACAAAACAGAAACTTGTCATATTGACAGTTAACAAAACGAATTTATTTCCAGTACGCATACGTTTTTTAATAATTTTAAGATGCAATCGTAGAAAAAATTATGTGTGTATCACGAGCGTAAAGTGTCTTTGTTCCTCTTACACTATTGCAGCTCTCGCCTTAACCGTGTTTGAGTAACAAAGAATCACTTTACGCTCTTAATACACAAATAACTATTTACACAAATAAACAGTAACTCATTTGAAAAGTAGAAACATGTTTCTTTGTATTTATAATATGCAATTGCAGAACTAATAATTTACTTCAAAATAATAATTTTTTTTTTTTTTTTTTTTAAATTAATATATCGGACCAACTACTAAGGTCATATGCCGATATGTCCTTTGTATGGTCGCCACGGGCGGGACCCGAACCCACGACCTTATGGTTGCGAGTCAGGCCCTCAACCCGCGCGACCATCACGCGGGACAAAATAATAATTATTAATATTATAGTGACAAAGCGCCCACAGATCTGCAATTACAGATTAGACATATGTAAAAATGCATATTAAACCCATTAAAATTTATTTCAATAATTATCAATAATTATTACAGCCGTAATTAATTTTTAAAATTTACAGACAATATTTTTTAAACAGATAGTAATATTACAAATTGATAAAATAATATTTATTTCAATTCTAGTGTCTGTGCGAAACTTATTTAATTACAACAGATAGTACTAATCGCAAACGCGAGGTCCTAAGAACAAGCTCAAACGGCTCCGTGACGTCATCCGGAATCGTAATTCGGCGATCAGCAACAAATTTCCTGTCCTGCTGTGCCCCTCGAAATCTGATTGTATACAATCCCGCTAGATTCCGATTGAATGCGGGCCTGTATACTTCTCAATACACCGTAGAGTTGGTTGCCCGAGGTTGCAGATCACTTACAACATACATTTCATTATGTTATTGAAATTATAGTTTAAATTATGAAAATTTATTACTATCACATATAATATATTTTAAACTTAATTTGAAATAAATAAATAAATATATCATTACGCCTGTTACCCTTTGCTGGGTGTGGCATTCTGCCGTAAGCAGATCTCGGTAAGTGATATATTTCTTCGCGTGAAGTGCGGTTATGAGTCGTCAAATAATTTTAATAATAATTAAATAAGTAAAATTAAAAATCCAAACTCATTTAATTGTATTTGAAATAAATAAATAAATATATCATCACGCCTTTTACCCATCACTGGGTGTGGCACTCTGTCTAAGCAGATCTCGGTAAGTGATATATTTTTTCGCGTGAAGTGCGGTTACCAGCCGTCAAATCACGGCCTCCAAAGATATTAGTGGAGGAGGAGCCACAGGGGTAGATTTTTTTTAAATTGGTGAATATTGTTTGTCGGCTGTGTGGATCGAACCAGGGTTCTCAAGATCCACAGGCCGACTCGATACCACTGAGCCACCTACCCCATTATTTCAAATAGTTTTCTGTAAATTAATCTAAGAAGAAATATTATCTACAATTCAGGGTGAAATGCTGAAAGAAAATTGAAAACATTTCAAGAACTCGTTCTGTAGCTAACTTCACATAAATCCTGTATTCGTTTTGTTTGTAACTGACTTCAGAGCAAGTGATAAAGAAGTTAAACTTGTCCGACCAAAAGGCAACTTTTTATGATTTTAGTTTTTTAATTGAAAGTCACGTTGTCAGCGACATTTGTGATTTGGTTGCAGAAATTGTTCAACGGGATTTTTGCTTCGGGAGATTGCTATCAATTCTTTGAATTACTTTCTGAATTTATCAGCACAATGATTATTGAAAATTGACAATTTATTTTACTTATAACTGTTTCTTACTTTGGTACACCCATACCTCGCTTTACGGCCTAGATACGTTCCACGAAACTTGGCCGCAAAGCGGAAAGCCGTATAAGGAATCAATACAAATTCATACAAACTCAATGGGAAAAAAAGTTGTTTTTTTTTGACGTTATAGCGAAACATTTTAAGCCGTAAATCGAAAACGTGCCTTAATTGAAAAGGACCGTTATAGCGAGGTATGGGTTTATTACAAATTATTTTATAGAAAAATGCTTCAAATCAAAATACAGGAAACTAAATTATCCACAAATTTTATTTGAAGCAATTTTTGTTTAAATATGGACATAAAACCATCACTATTGAATTCCTCATAGATTTAAACATAAGTTTGAATATTTCCATCGATTTAAGGGATAAGGCCACTCTAGACAAGGAAAAAGAGTCATTTTCAAGATTTTTTTTAACGAAATCTAAACGTGCTGCTTAAGAACTGTTTTTGGATCTTTATTTAGTGCTCTTTAAACTTTATTTAAAATTTTTTTTTAAAGAAAATTTTCAAAATTGTCAGAAATTTAAAAAAATTGCGACTTTTCTCGGCGCGTAGGGCAAATCGGGCGAAAACATTCCGGGAACAGCAATAGACCTGGATCAAAAAGGGATATGTTTTCTTAATCTCTGATGTATACTCTAAAAAACTACGGGCTGGATTTTGAAAATTTTTATTTTTAACAAAATGGCGCACGTTTGAAAAAAAAGTTCATTATTCGGGACTAAATTTCTGTATAAAAACGACCATAAAAACGAATGAAGAAAAAGCCCCCGTAGTTTTTGAGTATTTTATATCTAGAATAAGAAATAAAAAGATTCAGCACGATCCATCAATTAGTATTTCAGATTTCTTTTCGCCCGATTTTGAAAATATGATTTCGAGAAAAAAGCGTTTAAAGTTTCGAGTCATATATATATATAAATAAATACTAGTACTAATAGATATATGCTTTTTTCCCTCTGAAATATTTCCGCGCGGCATTTAAATTAATTGTCCCTTATTCCTAAGGGTTTAAACTATAATTTAAGCAAATAAAAAATGCATTTTTTAAAAATTTTAGAGTGGCCTTACCCCTTAAGTTATCAAATAATTTGGTTATAACAGAAATTGTAAAAAAGCACGTACCTAACAAAAACAATAATTTATTTTGAGAGCATAGCACTGTATGTAATATTGTAATCTTAGTACATAAATCCCTCCATATAAGTATAATAAACGTTGCAGTTAGTTTTTTGAAAACTGTGACTTCAGGGTCAAGACACCAGATTTATTTATACACGATGTGCGATAGACGAACAACCTATGATGTGCAAGTTGTTATTATTTGAACATAAAGTATTCTATGTTTTACAAACTCTAGAAATTA
Source organism: Pterostichus niger (assembly GCA_947425015.1). NCBI lineage: Eukaryota > Metazoa > Arthropoda > Insecta > Coleoptera > Carabidae > Pterostichus > Pterostichus niger. The sequence continues at coordinate 4,283,383 of OX380350.1, forward strand.
TTGGTGGTTTATTGATAACCTATTTCAAACAGTGGTATAGAAACTGTTTACTATTTATCCCCGTTATTTTTACCTCCGTTTTGCGGTAAATTCATTCAAGAACTGCAACTGTCATTAATTAAAGCATCTACGTTCGAAATGATCTGTTATTCGATCTGATCCGTTAGATTCAACAAAAAACGTAATAAAAAACTTAACTAGAACAAGACAACATTTGAATTAGAGTGTTTAAACAGTCATTTATTATTTCTCAAATAGTAAAACATGAACATTTTACTCTGTCAAACTTTTTAAAGTTATTTTAGAGAGAAATGCTTCAAATAAAAGTGGTAGAAAATTTAGTTCTCTATATTTTTTATTTGAATCATTTTTCTCTAAAATAATTAAGAAACGTTTTATTTCGGAAAATATAGAAAATGAATAAATGTGTAATCGGCTTGATGATATATTTATTTATTTATTGACGATATTTTAAGTAACATCCACAGTAAATCTCAGTAACCTAGTTTATTACATAACAATCAAATAACAAATGAATGTACCTCATTCGTCAGAAAACAACAAATAGAGCAGACAATGAATCTTTTTGTTTTAATGCAATTTGTGTTTAAAGTTTCGCAAATTTAAACGTGATTCGAGTTTTGCGGTTTTCAATTTATTGTAGAAAGTGCTTTTATGCAATTTAAAAATTATTTATTTATTTATTTGATACTCTGCACAACAGGAAATTAATTCCAATTACAGTAGCTTACATCGGAATTAGAACCACTCAACGCGTTTGTATTTTTAGTTATAGGTAGGGGTTTGCTCTTGCTTGTGAGATTGCCGTGTTAACCATTTAGCTACAATTGTCTGTATAGTTCAAACAATAAGCTGTAAGTCTGTTGTTCTGTAAATGATTTTAATTTTTTGTTGTGCAGAATAGTAAATAAATAATAAAATAAAATCTCTGTGGCTTCCCCTCCACTAACATCTTTGGAAGCCACGATTTAACGACTGATAACCACATTTCACGTGCATAAATGTATCATTTACCGAGATCTGCTTCGGGAGAGTACCACTCCCAGTAATAAGTAAAAGACGTGATGATATATTTATTTATTTTATATTTTTTTGACGACCTGGTCAGAAAATTAAATTTTCATAACACATGCACAAGAAACACGTTCTTATTCCCTAATTTTAGAGAGAGAAACACTGCTTTTCTCCCCTAGGGAGAGAAACGTTATGTTTCTCTCCCTAGGTAGCGATTATTAGCTGTTTACGGCGTTTCCTAGGTAACTAGTTACGCAACCCATATTTGACATTTGTCCCGATAAGACAGTAATTTTTGTGCACTTGTTACTAAAAGTACAATATGCTTCACGGGAGGGCGCGATTGTATTTATAATCGCTTGTTTCCCTCCCCTGATGCATAACATACTATTTCTTCCTTCAGTTAAGAGCAGCAAGTGATACTTTTCAACCCTAGGGAAGAAAGTAAAGTTTTCTTACCTAGAAATGGAAAATAAAACCACATTTATGAGAACTAAAACACAACGGAATATTTTGTCAAAAATAATTGTTTATCTTAATTTCTAATATATTTCTGAAAAATTTACTATAAATAAATATATCAATATAGCATATTTTTATTTGTAAATTGAAGCCAGCGAAATTTAAACTCTTTCCTCAAAGGCGATCATTCTAATCTCGACTCAACAACTGTAGGAACATACAATTTTCTAATAAACTTGAAATTATTTGAGAGAGCTCAACGATGCATTAGAAACGACCAAGAAATACACCTTCAAATATAACTTAAAAATATATTTATGAAAAGTATCGGTTCATATTTCAAACATTTTTAGTAATCCTGGACAATCAATCAACCAATCGCGTCTGCGCAGCAAGTCCAACATTCAGCTGTTTTACCTGGAGTCAGTCGACCGTCAGGTGTTGCTGAGAGTGTTTTGTTACTTGCTCCTGCTGTTCATTGCCTACCATGATATTCTTGTGTGAATCAAGTATTTTTATAGTGTTTACTGGTAAAATATTGTGAGTTCAAGTGATATTTCTTAAAGATTTATTTGTTTTTATATAAAGAAACATAAGAAGAAGCAATACGACACTAGAAAGTTAAGGTACGGTGACATTTAATTGTTTTACTGTTGTTGGAGACTGTATGAATGTTATGTCATACTGCACTTTTGTGTTTGAGTGATTGTACGTTTGACACAGTTAATTTTAATAAGTATTTACGTTTGACAGAAGTTCGTTGCTTGACATATCGTTCAAGTCGCTAACCATCAAATTATTTGTAGAGTTTTTTAAGTTAATTTTAGATATTCTAACATTTAGTTTTACCTGTAATATGAACAATAATTAGATACTCGTGGCTATATAAATTAATATCAATTAATACAACTGCGAGTGGAGTAGAAGACAAGCCTACTATAATTGGAAGTTTTAAGCTGTTGCGCAAGCTAATAAACAATTAAATTTCAATTCACTAATGAGTATAGATCTCTGTATTTTTAAATATACTCAATTTATTTATTATTCTTGAAGAATTAAATCAAAACTTTACAATTATTTTTTATTATTATTAGAAATAAATACAGGGTGTTTCAGGACTAGTGTAACAAACTTTAACAGCTTATTCCTGAGGTCATATGAACATAGGTCCTATTCCTTCTAGTTACCAAAATACAAGAGGATGAAGTTCTTTAAATAACACGAAATTTTCAAATTTTTGTAATCAAGATACTTTCGGAAGACAAGAGTTTTATTGAAAAGTCATACCTTATTTGTCTTCATTAATTTTATTTATTAATATTAACATGCGTACGAGTTCAAGGCGCTCATTTTGAACACTTGCTGTATTTTTTTTAAAATTTGTTATCTTTTTTCATATTGTGTTAACCTATTCCATGTTAGGTTATGTTGTTCTGTGTCTATTTAATTGTGTCATTTTATGTTTTGTTTTCTAAATCGTATTCGTTAATATTAATAAATGAAATTAATTAAGACAAATAGGGTATGACTTTTCAATAAAACTCTTGTTTTCCGAAAGTATCTTGATTACAAAAATTTGAAAATTTCGTATTATTTACAGAACTTTAACCTCTTGTATTTTGGTAACTAGAAGGAATAGGACCTATGTCCATATGACATTTTTGGCTCAAAATTACCTCAGGAATAAGCTGTTAAAGTTTGTTACACTAGTTCTGAAACACCCTGTATGTGTAATAAATACTGGTTTCATTTATATCTTATTTTAAAATGATTCAACTTCAGTCCTAATTAGACGCTTGATTCACTTGTAAAACAACTTAAAATTTACGGTTAAAAGTAAAGAAATAATTAATGCAAATACAGAAAATTAATTTAATTACTTGTAGCTGTTGAATATGCATCTTCTACTTTTACTTTTAAGTTAAATAACATTTTAAATTCTTTTTAATTTAAACATACAAACTATGTACATAAAATTGTTTTTAAACTATATTATATCAATTTTTTTGTACATTTTCTGCTGTCAAATGTTTTTCAATTATTTTAGAGAAAAAGTGGTAGAAAATTTAGTTTTCCACATGTTTTACTTGAAGTATTTTTCTCTAAAATTATTTATAAACATTTGACATTAGTAAATATCAAATTTTAAAAATGGCTGCTCTCTTTAAAATTGGTATAAATAATTTTATAGTAGAAATTTCGCATTAAAATTATATTACCATCCTAGTTCTATTCACAGTAACTACCTATTTATCATTTGGAATACATTACTGTCAATTACTTTGTTTTTAACGCTATTTTATCAAATCTAAAAATAAAAACAGTTGCTGATCTACTGAGGTCTTCCACGTATACATGTTGCATAATGGGAACGATTATCCTTTATTATACAGCATAGAATATCTATATTTATGCAAATTATACGAGGTACAGTCATTATCATAAGTAATTTTAAATATTTTACATAATTCATAAACAGTAATTTTTGTTAATGTTGATGCAGCTATATTTTTCTTGTTTGAAAAAAAATATATTTATTTATTTAAGCTATTCTGTACAAAATGAACTTAATTACAGTACAAAGTATGAAATCGCCGAGTTGCTTTTTAGCTTGAATGGGATTCGAACTAGAGACGTTTCACATTGCTCATTTTTTTTACAGATTTGCAACTAAAAACTAATTCAACTTCGTTTTTTTTTGTTAGACTTAAACAAGTGTTATTTTAATATTTTCATATTTTATTAAACCTAGTTTCACCAAGCAACAGACAATTAATTTTGTCTTTGTTGTTTTTTATAAAAAAACTAACTCATTCAAATAAAAAAATTATTGCACAATTTAAAAGTTTATTAACTGTCATTTATTGATACGATATCTGATGACAAATCTGACAGTTGTATTATCTGTCACTTTATCCAAGTCCAAAGTCTGTTTTAAACTAGAAAATAATGAATCAAAAATTTGTCGCTAAACTACAAGACAACAAAGAACTTGGTAACTATAGTGACAACAAAGCGACAGTTGAAACGGCCATGATCTACATGCACTCGACTATCTACTATCACCGGAGTGGACTTACAACCAGGATGCATATTATGAAATGATACTTGTGTGCAGAACATAAACTGTGAACATAGTTTCAGTAAATATTAACGATAGACATATGGGCAGTTTTTGTGATAAATAATTATCATAATTATTAAAAGGAGAGAAAAGTACACTTTTTGAAACAGTTTCAACCAACATAAAACAATTATTTATTGCAGGCTCCAACCTACCAACTAAAAAAACAGTTTTAAAATTTAACAGTTATGCTATTTTTTTATAAAATATAACAGAAAAAAAATCCAGAATTTTTTTGAAATGTTTGTGCAAAATCTGAAGCATATTTTGCAATCTATGCTAATTATATCATCTAATTAGAGTGAGAATTTTAATTTGAATGTACAAGCGGCTCATCTGATTACTTCATTGGAAATTGCTCGAAATTAAAATTATGCAATCTTGAATTTCACTTCAAAACTCAATAATTTGTTGTAGCATATATAAGAAATGACGTAATAATAGGTAATTTTTTTGTAAAAAAACAGTTGTATTTCTGTGGTCAGCACGCTTGCATTACAAGCAAGAGAAAGAGCAACGAATCTATTGATTGGTTAGTTTAAGTTTAAGATAGTTCTAGTTGTAGCAGATCTGCAATTGCAGTACGACAACTCTCTAGAAATATTTTATAATATATCAAGTTAAACAAATAAATAATTGTGTATATTTAAAGATCTGCAATTGTAGATCTTGATAAATAACTATAACAATATCAAGAATAGATAATGGATACTTGTAGCTATATGGTTGGAGCTATTTCTTCAGAAGCGAGAGTTGTATTAACATTTACAGTATAGTGGTGTGTCTAGAGTTATGTGTGTATTTAAAGGTCTGCAAATGCAGATCTTGGTAAATAGTTATAACAATATTAAGAATATTCTATTACATAAATTGTATCATTATATGGGTAATTTTTAGTTAAAAACAGTTGTGTTTCTGTGGTTAGCACGCCTGCATTACAAGCAAGAGAAAGAGCAACGAATGTACTGATTGGTTAGGTTGAGTTTTAGACTGTTCTAATTGTAGCAGATCTGCAATTGCAGTACCACATCTCTCTACAAATATTTTATAAAATAACAAATTACATAAATAAATAATTGTATGTATTTGAATATCTGCAAATGCAGATCTTAGTAAATAACACTAACATCTTTGCGGGGGGCGTGATTTGACGGCTGGTAACCGCACTTCACGCGAAGAAATATATCACTTACTGAGATCTGCCACGGCAGAGTGCTACACCTAGTAATGGGTAAAAGGCGTGATGATATATTTATTTATTTACAATATATACTTCTAGCTATATAGTTGAAGCTATTGCTTCACAAGCTAGAGTTGTGCTGACATTAACTTTGCAGTACGGTAGTGTGGGTAGCATTCCGGCATTTGAACCCGAAGATCCTTAGTTCGAATCCCACTCAAGTAGAAATATATAAACTATTACACTACGGCTCGGCGAATTTGAACCCTGTACTGTAATTGGGATTAACAAATAAATAAATAATCAAAATTACTATTGTGTCCGAGTGATTCTAATTTAACTATAAAACATACAGTAATTCGGTTTAATTTTCTATTGTACAAAGTAGCAAATACCTAAATAGTTTCACGTTTATAGGTGTTTAAATTTGACGACTGGTTACTAAACTATGTCATCTATCAAAGACGTAGATTGGTCCAATTAAATTTTATTTTTTCTAACTGTAACAATTCCAGTACTGCAACATTTCAAGAATAAAAATAAATAAAAAGTATCTCAACATACTTATTTATTATAGGAATCGGATAAGGTTCAAGTCAGTAATATCCGCTACTTGGCAGTAACCTAGATTGCGACAAGTTTTTCTAAATATAGCGTCTATGTTCTGTATCCGCGTTAACATTACGTTATGTTTAATTATTTAATATGTTTTCATTCAAAAAACTTAGAATAAGTTGTTAATTGGAATCTAAATTATTTAAAATAATTCTGACACAAAACAAAGAAATGTAGCCCTACTTCCCAACTCAAGTTACTGATTAAATATTACAGTTCAGCCCTATTTATTTACCCTTAGATCAGTGGTAAGTGTAGATTCTGAACCAATGAGAATACAGGGACCTGTAGTGATACATATCTAGGTATACAGGGTGTCCCAAATAACATTACGTTCTTTAATATCTCGAAAAGAATGCATCTTAACAACAAGTGTGCCGAATCAAAACCTTCATAGTTCGTTTGGGGGGGGGGATCGGATTCTGACAAGATGCCCTCCACACCCCTAAGGGGGACTGGAAAGGGGGTAGACTTAAAAATCTTAAATGGGAACCCCTATTTGTTATTGCAGATTCGGAAAGAGCTTAAAAAAGTATGTTGGTTTTATTCGGAAACTTTTTTTGTACACCCAACAGGTGGCGCTGTAATCGTAAATATACGACTTTGCTAGAACAAATTCACTAATTAATATTGTGTCATTAACTTGATAAAAAATGACGTCTGTTGTTTCAATAAATACATAAAACTGTAGAAATGTGACTCCAAATAGGAATTCCCATTTAAGTTGACACCCTTTCCAGACCCCCTACAGATATGGGGGGCACCTTGTCAAAATCCGATGACCCCCCCCCCAAATTATGAAGGTTTTGATTCAGCACACTTATTGTTAAGATGCATTCTTTTCGAGATATTCAAGAACGTAATGTTATTTGGGACATCCTGTATATTTCGTTTTTAAATTATTTTAGAGAAAAATACTTCAAATAAAAGTTATAGAGAACTAAATTATCTACAATTTTTATTTAAAGCATTTTGCTCTAAAATAATCTGGTACCGGTTGAAAGTAGAAAATATACGATGCTAAAAGTTTAAAATATAAATCTGTTTAGTAGTAATATAACTTTGTGTTAGTTTGTCAACACTGCACAACTTATTGCAACATCGTAATAACAGGCTGTCTGACTACATGTCAAAAGTGAATTCAAAGTTATACTCAGTCAAATGTACACGTGGTCTACTAACTAAACGTGGGTGGTAAGACTTACTGAATTGCAAAATATTACGAAATTGATTTTGATATATTGCTAATACTTTGATGAAATACTCCATTAACTGATACATAATTATTAATTAATTTAAGCCCTAGATTATCACCTTCTAGTTATATCAGTAGGTGATGTAATTTATTTATTTAATTGCTACTCTATGTAACATAAAATGAAGTCTAAGTGCAGTAGTTTATTCTGAAACTTGAACAACTGGTATAATTATAATCAGGGACTTGAAACCGAAAAGTTTTGCCATTCGGTTACGGTTAACAGTTTTTATATTAGCAAAATTTAGGTTTCGTTTATAGCTTACGGTTATTTGAAAATATTATATAAGTTTAGATTTCGATTCAAATTTGTAGAAATCTAATAACTTTTATTTATTTATGTTACGCTGTACAACAGGAACTTAATCCCAATTACAGTACAGGGTCTGCACTCACCGAGCCGCAGTGTGGTAGTTCATATAATTTTTAGCTTGAGTGCGATTCGAACTCGGGATCTCTGGATTCGAATTCCGTAACGCTATCCACATCACCGTACTGACGGATATATTCTTACTATTTTCGATTCACTACGTTATTTATCGGTTTAAATTTACGGTTTAAATACCGAAATAATATCGGTTCGGTTACATTTTTGGTTACAAAGTCAAATAAATGTTCGTTTCGCTTTTCGGTTTCTATATTTTAAAACAAAAAATTTCGGTTATTGTTATTGATGGGGTAGATGGCTCAGTGGTATCGAGTCGGCCTGTGGATCTTGAGAACCCTGGTTCGATCCCCACAGGCGACAAACAATTTTCACCAATTTAAATCTACCCCTGTGGCTCCCCCTCCACTAACTTCTTTGGGAGCCGTGATTTGACGGCCGGTAACCGCACTTCACGCGAAAAAATATATCACTTACCGAGATCTGCTTAGGCAAAGTGCCACACCCAGTAATGGGTAAAAGGCGTGATGATATATTTATTTTATTCTAATAACTTATATTTTTACTATTTTCGGTTCAGTACGTTATTTACCGGTTTAAATTTACGGTTTTTAAACCGAAATGATATCGGTTCGGTTATGTTTTTGGTTACAGAGTCAAATAAATTTTCGTTTCGCTTTTCGGTTTTCATATTTCAAAACAAAAAATTTTGGTTTAAGTTTTCGGTTATTGTTTCATAAAAAGGTGAATATCAGTGCGGTTTTCGGTTACAGTTTTGTTACGATTCGGGTTCCTGATTATAATATTAGATGTAGATCCTTTGTAAACTAGGAAGAAAGGGGGTCTCAGGAGCAAAATAAATAGAATAAAACTCTTTCACACTTAATGAGGGAAATTCAACGCCGTTCTACGCATCTTCATATCTTGTTTAGTTTTTAAATTATAGACTCCGGTAAAATAGACTTTTTCTCGTATCGTCTCGCCTCACATATGTATATTATTATTGTAAAATAAATTTAAACTACGTTGACACTAAAAATGCACTGTATACACTACTCTTTCAACACTGTTAGTGTTTGTAGAACATAAATCTTGAAATTCGCTGAAATTTGTATAAAAATTTTATACTTACCATAAGAGCGTTAATCACTGAACACTTTACTGCTCTCCAACTTATTTACAAGTACTAGCCGTCAATTTACAACACCCACAAAGACACAGGTGGTAGCAACAAAAGTTATTTTAAAAATTAATTTAATAGATAAATATATCATCACCCCATTTTATTAATTTATCGAAATGGCACTTACTTAATTGTTTAGGGTTTGACATGTGGTTACTAGCCGTCGAATTACTACCCCCAAAGATGCTCTTAGACGGAGAGCTATACTTATTTTCAAGATGACGTAAGGTTGGAGACTTGAATGGTAGGTCAAACCACAAACCATTTCTTACAAATGAGATTCTTCGAAATATTTGACATAACCTTGAAGATTATTTATTTACAGTTTATACAAAGGGTGCTAAAGTTACCTGTGTCCAGTGGTTCCCAACTTTTATTTATTTATTTAGAAAATTAATCCCAATGGAACATAGTTTGATAAAGCTGAATATTTTTCGTTCCCCCGTTCTTTTGTAAAAAAAAACGGTGCAAATAAAAAAATCTGATGTGGACTTCCTTGTACGCGTATTAAACTATAGATATTTTTTTAATTGCACATATTTGACATTAAATCTTTTTTTTTGTTCTAATCCATAGCAAACTTTAATTCTCTAAAACTTTTATTTGCAGCAGTTATTTCTAAAATTAAAATAATACCATTTTTTTCAAAGAAAACTGTTAGCAGCTTCATGTAATGTGCCACTTCCGGTTAGTCTATTTTAACCAAAATCTATTATGTTATTTCCATTGATATAGTAGTCTTATATACCAAATTTGAAAAGTTTTAAATTATATTTGAATATAGTTTTTCATGAGAATCTATTATAGGCTTTAAGTAAAGTACCACGTCCGGTAGTTGTATAATGACCAAAAAGGGAGGTGCACAACTAGATGTTATAACAGTCCTAAATATAAAATTTCAATTTTCTATGACTTGCCGTTTTTGAGTTATGCGAGATACATACGTACGTACAGACGTCACGACGAAATTAGTCAAAATGGATTCAGGGAGGGCCAAAACACCTATTTCCTTTGAAATCTGAGAACCGAAAATTTTCACGATTACAATACTTCCTTTACTTCGTACAAGGAAGTAAAAAACGTTTCAAATAAGAAAAAACGGAGAACTTTTATTTGAAGCATTTTTCGCTAAAATAGACAGCGGAAAATATATTCAATAACTTCATGGAAGAATCATTTTCAATATTTCTTCGTGTAGTATAAACACCCGTACCGCTATTCTAACATACGAGGTTCTAACTCATCTCTATATGCAGTTAAATTTTTTACAAAGTTGCTAACACAAACGCGACGTTGCCGAACACACTTCCGTGTAAATAAATAAGATAGTTGTGGTAGAAACACATTGAACAGTTATCACAAACAATATTGCACCGAGGAATATGTTATTTATAAAGTTATTTAAGTAGAAACAACATTGTAAAATGGGGAACACTGTCATATTGTTTAATGTTCATTGACATCAAACAATGTTGTTTACGTGAGAATGGTTTAAAAGCAAGAAAACATTGTGAAGACAGCAGAAAGTTGGCTTGTATATTTTCTGCTACCAAATGTTATCAAATTATTTTAAATTTGTGAGACTTAAACAAGTGTTTGGTTTGATATTTTATTATTAAACCTAGTTTCAGCAAGTGAGCATTCAAAGACAATTAATTTTGTCTTTGTTGTTTTTTATTTAAATTGCTATTTTAAATTTAAATAAAATTTGTTGATAGTTTAGTTTTCTACAAAGTTTATTTCAAATATTTTTCTATAAAATAATTTAGGAAAGTAGGTCTATGTTTATTACTTTGTAATAGTTATTAATGTGACCAGCGTAGTAAATTAATTTTTACAGGCGAGCTGGAATGTATGTGAGGCGAACGACGAAGGAGCCTTCGTAACTGCAAGTGTGCTGCGTACAAAGTTTTATTCCCACCTTCACAGCGTTTTTATTATTATTATTATTAATTTACTTTATTAGTTTTATAAAAAGATACATTGTATTTTGTAATTAAAGGTTGTTTGCGGTAGGACAATTTATAGCTAGACGTTGTAATGGTATTATGATAAAATTTTACAAGGCTCGTAAAAAAAACTAATTAAAAGTAATTCTTTGTAGCATCTGCAATATTTTGTAATTTTCATGAACTATAAGAAAATTGCTTTCGAAATCTTTGTCGAGCATTAAATCTATTATTTCAAATTATTTATTTCTAGAATTCAAAAAACTGTTGACACTGACAGTAGATGTTTTTTTTTTCATCACAACGATCACAACAACATGATAACGTCTAGCTATAAATTGTTCTACCGCCAACAACCCCTGATTACAAAATGTAATGTATCTTTTTATAAAACTAATAAGTTAAAGTAATAAAAAAACCCTGTGAAGGTGGCACGCTTACAATTAATCTTTACTGGGCTCACTGGATTATGGAGGCTCGCCCGACAATCTTTTCAACTCGCCCGTAAAAATTAATTTACTGGCGACGTAAATAACTATTATAAGGCAATGTAAAATTTGGCAGGTTTCTTCTATGAGCCTGTAAAGTTTTACAAAGCTACCCGCTGTAATTATTCATTTACTTAATCACTATAAATATCTATAAAGTATCATTTACATAAAAGGTGGAAATAAATATATTTATAAATATTTGATGAAAACGTGTATGTGCTATGATTTTCTTTTTTTAAATATCTTAAAGAATTATTGTGTTTTGTACTTTTAAAATTATTCTAAGTCCATTTCTGTGTAGCATGTAAGCCAGTTCATCGATACAAGAGTCCTTTTACTTCCTGGCAACCAATCAGATACGCTTGTTCTGTTCAATTGTTCTATTCTTCCGAACAAATATCTAAATCATCACGCAAACTAGATTAACATCACTGTCTTCCTACATTTTACTATCAGTATTTTTCACTGTTAAAAGTTTTTAAATTATGTTAGAGAATAATAATTCAAATAAAAATATTAGAAAATTAAATTATCTATACATTTAACTTAAAATATTTTTCTAATAATTGACAAATGTTTGGCGACGAAAAATATAAAACTTTGTAGCAGTTGGCCTCGTTAGAATATCGTCATGGATAATATTACAATTGTTATCGTTGTTATTTACACAGTTCTGACATATTTTTCTCAATAAACCATATTTTCATGTGACAAAGCTATTTTTACTTTCTTAAATAAAAGCATTCTCGACCTACTCCGACAAGTCTCGTAATAATTGGCGCCCAAACGTGTAGGGCCAGAGAACGCTAAATTCCTGGAAGTAAAATTGTATTTTCGTTATCCTACTCTTTACGTGTTTCACACAACTCGCTGCGTCTTCTGATAATCAGCATTCACTACAAGTTTAGTGCAAGTGTTAAACATGCCTCCAAAGGTAGATAAATCGGAACCGGTAGCTTCAGTGCAAGCTCCAGCTTCAGTCACATTGACGAACGAACAATTTCAGGAACTGATGAAACAAATTAAATTAAATACTGATCAATTGAGCAGTGCTACTCCAAGTTCAGTAAGTATGTGTAACACAGGAACTTTTGCCAAATGTTCAGCTCGATATGACGGTAGTCAAACTGCTGATGTTGACGCCTTCTTAGACGCCATCCTCACATACAAAGACTGTATGCAAGTGAATGATGCCAACGCACTTAAAGGATTGTCGATGTTATTGGAAGGTTTTGCTGCATTCTGCAAGAACTTTGGCCATACTGACACCGATTGTAGGAAGTCGCAAAGAAAGAAGCAGGAAGACGTGTCATCCTCGAAGCCGTCAAATAATGAATTTTCAGCAGGAGGGATACAATCTAAAACATTGTTAACATGCTTTGGTTGTGGTACCCCAGGATATATTCGGAGCAATTGTCCAAATTGTTCACGTCATAAAGAATCCGTTGATCCCTTTATTGCAGATTCATTTAGTTTCAGTTCACTAACAACTCCAAATTTATATGAGAAATTGAGTCGTCCAATGATTTCCGTCCAGGTGGAAGGATTTAGAGGAGTCGGTTGTTTAGACACTGGTTCAAAAGGAAGCATTGCTGGTGCGCAACTCTACAAAATATTAACAAATCTAAATTGTTCATTTATTGAGAAGACAATGGAAATTCGATTAGCAGATGGAAAGCTCAGGCAAGTCCTTGCAAAAATCTTCACCATTGACATTATTGTGTGTAAACGTGCAGTAAAAACTAATTTGGTAGCAATACCTGAGTTCACTGAATGTCATACATTACTTGGCATTGATTTTATTCAGAAAGCGCGCATGGTTTTAAACTTTCCGAATAACGAGTGGTACTTTTCTGATAATGACAAACAGCGTTATAAGTTTTTGTCAGAAGATGTTACAATTGCTAGTTCCTACGCCATTGATGCAGCTTTACTCCAGGGGGAGTCAAATGATGAGCGTCCTGTAGAATATGCCAAGCGACGACAAGGACCGACGTACAAGGTTGGCGATAAAGTCCTAGTTGATATTCATGCGCTGAGTAACGCTCAACTAGCGTATATGTCAAAATTTGCACCACGACGTGATGGCCCATACATAATTTACAAACAAGTGTCATCTACTTCGTATCAAATAGTTGCTCCTAACAATCCTAAGACTGTTTTAGGTGTATATCATGTATCCTCCTTAACTCCATTTGTTAAATGTTCCTGGGCATCAGATCCAGAACCTATTCGCCCTCTTCGACGAAGAGGACGCCCCAAGAAGAAGTCCTAAACCCGAGTATCTTCTTGTCTGGCACACGAGGTCGTATGTGCCATCCAAAGGGGGAGGATGTAGCAGTTGGCCTCGTTAGAATATCGTCATGGATATTATTACAATTGTTATCGTTGTTATTTACACAGTTCTGACATATTTTTCTCAATAAAACCATATTTTCATGTGACAAAGCTATTTTTACTTTCTTAAATAAAAGCATTCTCGACCTACTCCGACAAGTCTCGTAATAACTTATTATTTATGAAAACCAGGGTTCGTAAATATCATGATATTTATAATAAATATCAAAATATCTGATATATAGGATATATATCAGATAAATATCACTTTTTGGATATTTATTTTTTAATTTTAGTTTTTGTACACATTTAGAAAAACTGAAAAATTCGAAAAATTTCACTTTTCCGGAGGCTATATCTCAAAAACTAAACAAGATATGGAAATGCGCTCAACGGCGTTGAATTCCCCGTGTCCGAATTGACTTATAAGCAAATTTTCATACAATTTTATGCAATTTAATATTTTTAATTATTTCCTAACGGGTACCCCTTTGGTTTTTTCAGATTTTAATTCAATTTTCCCAAAAATCCTTAATCGTAGGATTATTAAAACGAAAATTTACATACATATGTATTTTGACCCACTGAATCCAGTGGTACTATCTTCAAATGCATATGACTTCTGGTTTTCGAGAAAATGTTAAAAAACCGCTTTTTGCGATTTTTTTGGCGGAAAAATTGAAAAAAAATAAAAATCGCTGAAACTATGTTTATAAGTTAACTGAAGCACGAGAAAATTAATGCCGTTGAGCGCGTTTTCATATCACATTTAGTTTTCGAGATATAGCCTCAGAAAAGTAGAAAAACTGAAAAATTCGAAAAATTTCACTTTTCCGGAGGCTATATCTCAAAAACTAAACAAGATATGGAAATGCGCTCAACGGCGTTGAATTCCTTGTGTCCGAATTGACTTATAAGCAAATTTTCATACAATTTTATGCAATTTAATATTTTTAATTATTTCCTAAGGGGTACCCCTTTGGTTTTTTCAGATTTTAATTCAATTTTCCCAAAAATCCTTAATCGTAGGATTATTAAAACGAAAATTTACATACATATGTATTTTGACCCACTGAATCCAGTGGTACTATCTTCAAATGCATATGACTTCTGGTTTTCGAGAAAATGTTAAAAAACCGCTTTTTGCGATTTTTTTGGCGGAAAATTGAAAAAAAATAAAAATCGCTGAAACTATGTTTATAAGTTAACTGAAGCACGAGAAAATTAATGCCGTTGAGCGCGTTTTCATATCACATTTAGTTTTCGAGATATAGCCTCGGAAAAGTAGAAAAACTGCAAAATTCGAATAATTTCACTTCTCCGGAGGCTATATCTCAAAAACTATTTGATATTTTTATATAATGGATATATATCATTGCAAAAATATGACGATATATATCAAAATAAATATCAAGATATATATCGATCGATATATATCTTCGAACCCTGATAAACCAAATAAATAATAAAAAATATAAAGTAAACACTTGGCTATGTTTCACAAAATTCAGCCTCCAAGTCACCTTATGAGGGCATCGTCAGAGGCTGGCCAGCATAGTTAGTTCCACAGAACTTCTCATGTCATCTTACCAGTTTGTTAGAGATCTTATTCTCTGCTGGCACAGTTCTTCGTCACCAGCTTCTTCACATGAACTTTGTTCTAGGTGAAGAAGTGAGTTATACCATACTGATGAGCTCTAATAAGAGCGAAACGCTTCTATGGTTACTAACTGTGCTGGCCAGCCTCTGACGATGCCCTCATAAGGTGACTTGGAGGCTGAATTTTGTGAAACATAGTCAAGTGTTTACTTTATATTTTTTATTAAACCTTGTTTCACCAAGTGTTGGATGACAATTAATTTTGTCTTTGTTGTTATCCAAATAAATAAGTTTGGTAAAAGAATGAAATGAAGCACGTATCAGCCTTGGTAGTTTCTTCAATTTATTCTTCAAGTAATACAAAACAAAATGATTACTATAGAACGTCGATTACTCACATCTCAAAGAAAATGACTTCCAGCTAATCAAATTACAATAAATACAGCCCTGCACCTCAAATGAGCCAATCAAATCACGCGTAACAATCACATGCTGTTATTGAAATGCTCGATGCATATTTTGATTTGTTATTACGGATGATACTTTATGCCTTAAGTACTGTATTTTCCCACAAGATGGTAATATGCATTTTTCCGCTGCCATTGCTTCCCTCATTATTTTATGAGAATTAGTTTCAAATAAAAGATGTAGAGAATAAAATTCTACATCGAAAACAATATAAATATTTTATTTTAATTACAGTACATTAATGATAAAAGTAAGATTAAGGGGAAAGGCCACTCTAGACAAGGAAAAGAGGGTCATTTTCTAGATTTTTTTTAACGAAATCTAAACGTGCTGCTTAAGAACTGTTTTTGGATCTTTATTTAGTGCTCTTTAAACTTTATTTCAAAAATTTTTTAAAGAAAATATTCAAAATTGTCGTCAGAAATTAAAAAAAATGGCGACTCCTCTCGGCGCGTAGGGCAAATCGGGCGAATACATTCCGGGAACAGCAATGGACCTGGATCAAAAAGAGATATGTTTTCTTAATCTCTGATATATACTCTAAAAAACTACGGGCTGGATTTTGAAAATTTAGATTTTTAACAAAATGGCGCACGTTTGAAAAAAAAGTTCATTATTCGGGACTAAATTTCTGTATAAAAACGACCATGAAAAACGAATGAAGAAAAAGCCCCCGTAGTTTTTGAGTATTTTATATCTAGAATAAGAAATAAAAAGATTCAGCACGATCCATCAATTAGTATTTCAGATTTCTTTTCGCCCGATTTTGAAAATATGATTTCGAGAAAAACGCTTTTAAAGTTTCGAGTCATATATATACATATATATATATATATATATACTAGTACTAATAGATATATGCTTTTTTTCCTCTGAAATTCTTCCGCGCGACATTTAAATTAATTGTCCCTTATTCCTAAGGGTTTAAACTATAATTTAAGCAAATAAAAAAAATGTGCATTTTTTTAAAATTTTAGAGTGGCCTTACCCCTTAAAAGTTTAATTCTAATTTAGCAATAACTAAATAAATAAAGTTAGTTTTTGTGAGATAGCGCGTATATTTATCTTTATGAAAGTATTATGGTAATGTGTCATTTTCAAGATATATATTCATTAGAATAATTAAAGACAACTTCAAGGAATTTTAATTTAAATTTTTATCAAGTTCATTTTCAATGCCTGCCAATGAAGCAATGAAACAGCTATAAATTTTATATTTTATGACTTTCCATTTCCAATAGTGTCTAGTATTATACAGAAAAACAATTTAATGTTAAATCAGAACTGCTCTTAGCAAACATAATAAAAGTTAATTGCAAAATGCTTCCAATGTCTTCGTCGTCTTAGAAGAAGAAGAAATCTTTGAACCGTACAAAGACTAAAGCTACCATCCCAGCTATCTAATTAGTAATTATAATAGAGATGGGCGAATATCAAATTTCTCGAATTGGAATATCGAATACGAATATTAATCAGATCTCGAATATTCGAGGAACTCGAGGTACTCTAATATTCAAATACTCCTAAAAGTTAATTTATTTATTATTAATAATAATTTAATTATGTCCTTTTCATTATTTGAATGAAATTGTTAAGATAAAATAAAATTAAAACAAAAAGTACAAACAAAAAAGAAAAGAAAAAGACGAAAACTTCAAATTTAAGGTGAAACGTACGGGCTGATGTTGGCGAAAAACAAATTTGAAATATGGTACGTCTTCATGGTTTTGAAACAAAATATCTTTGTTATTAATAACTTCAAAAAATTGTAATAGCTTTAAGTTTATGTACAAATGATAAAGGAAAACATAGTCAAAAATTGAGGTCAACATATGGCGCGATATTCGAGGTATTCGAATGTTCGCTATACTGATGTTAATATTCGAAAATCTCGAATATCGAATAATGTCAATATTCGCGGCATTCGACTATTCGCGGATGATATTCGCCCAACTCTAAATTATAATTATCAATTAGTGGAAGTGTTTTAAAATTTACTTGAAATTAAAGCACCATAAATGAATTAGAGAAAAATTACATTTGTAAACAATTTTCACCAATTTAAATCTATCCCTGTGGCTCCTCCTCCACTAACATCTTTGGGGGCCGTGGAAATATATCACTTACTCAGCAATGGGTAAAAGGCGTGATGATATATTTATTTTTATTTTTTTATACATTAGTAAATAATTTTAAACAGAAACATAAATAAAATAAATAAATACATCTTAACCCATTTACTCATTACTGGATGTGGCACTCGCCGTAGCAGATCTCGGTAAGTGATATATTTCTTCACCTGAAATACGGTTACCCGTCGTCAAATCACGCCTCACAAAGATGTTATAAATATATAAAATAAATAAATATATCATCACGCATTTTACCCATTACTGGGTGTGGCACTCGCCGTAGCAGTTATCGGTAAATGATATATTTCTTCACGTGAAATATGGTTACCAGTTGTCAAATCACGCCTCACAAAGATGTTATAAATATATAAAATAAATAAATATATCATCACGCCTTTTACCCATTACTGGGTGTGGCACTCTGCCGTAAGCAAATCTCAGTAAGTGATATATTTCTTCACGTGAAATACGGTTACCAGCCGTCAAATCACGCCCCCCAAAGATGTTAGTTGAGGAGGAACCACAGGGGTTGATTTAAATTGGTGAAAATTGTTCTCAAGATCCACAGGCCAACTCGATACCACTGAGCCACCTACCCCAAAATCTACTGTATTAATTGAAAAGCTTGAACAAACATTTCACTACAATTAATACCTTAATTTTGTCAATGAGCACGCTAGAATAATTTGACATAAGAGAAACAGTGACTATTAACTGGAATTGCTAATTGTAATTACTATTTGGATATCTGTGAGTGCAGCCTTACAATTATTTTTGTATTTATTTGTTACCCAGTAGAACAGGAACTTATTCTTAAATACAGTAGCTTATAATAGAATCTGAATTACTCAAACATAACCGTATTTTTAATAATCGTATAAGTTGAAGTTTATGAACGCTCGACATCTTCAAAGATGCAATTTTTATCTCGGTTTTCACTAGGGTTGTGCAATTGACCAGTCAAATATTTTTCGGTCAATTGACCAAGAAACATTTAATAAAAATCTCAATTAAAATTGTAATTTATTTATATAGTAATGTTTACTACATCCAATATTACTGAAAATGAAAAACCAACAACAAATAATAAACAAAATTACATCAAATTCAAAATAAAGAGGAAAATAAAGTAAAAGACGTAATGAAATGAAATAATATGTATTATTAGCATCTCTGCCCGGTATGTGGAAGGTCCCTGGTTCGAATCCAGGCGTCATCAGAATTTTTCTGTCATAATATAAATTAACTTTAGTCAAAAACTACAGGTATGATTACCTTTAATAATCACACAACTTAATAATATTAGCTCTAAGCTTGGGTATGATTCCCTCATAATCAAAAACTGTGTCACTGTAGACGAACCCGGTTGTCAATGCCTATATTGGAGTCTCTCGGAACGAAGCTACGCTTAGACACTGTGACAGAAAAATTCAGTTGATGCCATATTTCGAACACAGGTGACGTGGTGTAGCGGTTAGCATCTCTGCCCGGTATGTGGAAGGTCCCTGATTCGAATCCAGGCGTCATCAGAATTTTTCTGTCATAATATAAATTAACTTTAGTCAAAAACTACAGGTATGATTACCTTTAATAATCACACAACTTAATAATATTAGCTCTAATATGTATTTATTTTATTTGCAAAGTAAGCAAATTCTCCAGAACCCAGAATACCAAACTAGATATATTCATGTAATAATAGTAAGTAGCTATTTCTATTGAACAACAGATGTCGTGGCGGTTCCATTTAGATTTTTGACCGTTTTATTTGGCCGTCAAATATTTTTGATCAATTGACCACGGCACAACCCTAGTTTTATCAACTAGAACTACAATGACTAACTCTTACTTCTGAAGCGACAATTTTACTTCATATTTATTTAATTTTGATAGTTATTTTGTAAAGTATAAATCAATCAGCAACAATATTCTCGTCGTGTACAATATTCTTAGCTGTTGAAATTCTTCTGCATGTCGTGTACTCTTATCTGAAGCAATTATGTGACTTACAATGTTACATCGTTCGATGTAGTTAGGGTTGTAACCACAAGGTGTAATTTCGCCATTTTATTACATTCTAATAACCCCCCATAGCGGACAAGACGATGTTGTTGCTGTATTTCAAGAATTTTAAAAAGATCGAACCGTGATTGTCTTGCATCTTATTTCTTCGCGAAGAAGAAGAACTGAAGATGAGATACATGAACTTGCGGGAAAATAGCTCAACATGTTGAGCCAGATGAGATGGTTTAAGCATATAGAAAAGTGAACGTATGTCGAATGAATAAAATAAATAAATATAAATATATCATCACGCCTTTTACCCATTACTAGGTGTAGCACTCTGCCGAAGCAGATCTCGATAAGTGATATATTTCTTCGCGTGAAGTGCGATTACCAGCCGTATAAATGAATAAATGTTAAAAAAATTATAGATATGATTGAAGGTTTGGTGCGTGAACGAAAGATGCGACGAGATTGTATGAAAGGAATTATGAATATGGGTGAAGTATAGTATGATAAATAAGGAATATTTGTTAAAAATTAATTGCATGATGAATGTTTAATGAATAAATGTACAGTGAATGTTATTAGAAGAAAGAGTGGGTTTTATTTGAGATAGTTTAGGCGTGTGGAATTATGCGGTGAAATTGAGGATGAAAGATTGCATGGATGACCAAGAATCTCTAGGAATAAATGGATAAATATGATTGAAGGTTTGGTGCGTGAACGAAAGATGCAACAAAATTCTATGAAAGGAATTATTAATGTGGGTGAAGCATAGGATGACAAATAAGGAATATATGTTGAAAATGAATTTCAGGATGAATGTTTAAAGAATAAATGTTCAAACAATGTTATTACGAGAATGAGTGAGTGTTAGTTGAGATAGTTTAGGCGTATGGAATTATGTGGTGAAATTGAGGATGAAAGATTGCATGGATGGCTAAGAATATATTAGGAATAAATGGATAAATATGATTGAAGGTTTGGTGCGTGAACGAGAGATGCAACAAAATTCTATGAAAGGAATTATTAATGTGGGTGAAGCATAGGATGACAAATAAGGAATATATGTTGAAAATGAATTTCAGGATGAATGTTTAAAGAATAAATGTTCAAACAATGTTATTACGAGAATGAGTGGGTGTTAGTTGAGATAGTTTAGGCGTATGGAATTATGTGGTGAAATTGAGGATGAAAGATTGCATGGATGGCTACGAATATATTAGGAATAAATGGATAAATATGATTGAAGGTTTGGTGCGTGAACGAGAGATGCAACAAAATTCTATGAAAGGAATTATTAATGTGGGTGAACTATAGTATGACAAATAAGGAATATATGTTGAAAATTAATTTCAGGATGAATGTTTAATGAATATATGTTCAAACAATGTTATTAGGAGAATGAGTGGGTATTAATTGAGATAGTTTGGGCGTGTGGAATTATGTGGTGAAATTGAGGATGAGAGATTGCATGAATGGCCAAGAATCTCTAGGAATAAATGGATAAATATGATTGAAGGTTTGGTGCGTGAACGAAAGATGCAACAAAATTCTATGAAATGAATTATTAATGTGGGTGAAGTATAGTATGACAAATAAGGAATATATGTTGAAAATTAATTTCAGGATGAATGTTTAATGAATAAATGTTCAGAGAATGTTATTAGCAGGATGAGAGAATGTTAGTTGAGATAGTTTGGGCGTGTGGAATTATGTGGTGAAATTGAGGATGAGAGATTGCATAGATGGCCAAGGATCTCTAGGAATAAATAGATAAAAATTATTGAAGGTTTGGTGCGTGAACGAAAGATGCAACAAAATTCTATGAAAGGAATTATTAATGTGGGTGAAGTATAGTATGACAAATAAGGAATGTATTTTGAAAATTAATTACATGATGAATGTTTAATGAATAAATGGACAGTGAATGTTATTAATAGAATGAATGGGTTTTAGTGGAGATAATTTCGGCATTTGGAATTATGCGGTGAAATTGAGGATGAGAGATTGCATGGATGACCAAGAATAAATTAATAGATATTTATTTATTTATTTGTTACACTGCACAACAGGAACTTAATCCCAATTACAGTGTTAATTCAGGGTTTGGTGATTGAACAAAATCCATGAATTTAATTATGCATGTGGTTGTAACAGAAAAGAAATGTTTATCGAAGATTCATTGTCAGTACATAATTGAAGAACGAAAAATGAGACGAACTTGTATGAAACGAATTACAAATCTCATTGATCATAACATGATATAGCATATGTATATATTTGAACATTTAAGCAACCACTGGTCACAGCGAATGTTCCTTCTGTCTCATACAACGTATTGTGAATTATGAAAACATGAAACTGGTTCTTAAAATTAAACGCTTGATAACCACTGCTAAATCAAACCGCGGTCGCTGTTTCGAGCTGGTGATGATGCTACGTCTCTTCACGGCTGGTTAAGGGTGCAGAGGGTGAAGGGGACGAAGCGGGCAAAATTCGGGGCAACGGCTGGAGTGATGACCGCTAACTGCCGACCAGTGCCGTGGAAGAACACAAGAATACGTTTAATAGTTTCAATAGTTATTTTTGATTCGAGAATGCAAAAGCATTTCGCAGTCGAGTATCAAACAACGTTTTTCGAAAACTATGTCCCAAAATTAGTAATAATGTAATGAGAAAATTTTGACGTTTAGGATTAATTAATGTGACATCTAATGTCTCCATGACAACAATGTATGTAATATAATTGCTATCAAATCTGGTATTCTCTGACCAGCAATTGACAGCTGGTTGGCAATAGAAACCAAACAAACGTTCTAATTTTTTTCTGCGATTTATTGGGATTCGCATTGTATTTCCCAAGAAACTATTCCAGTACACCAGTTAGCTTCCTCAAGCGGGATAAATATGAATAATTGCTCAATTGGAACATTAAATGTTAATTTTGTTAAAGAATAGAAGTATTGTTTTTAAGCAAAAAAATAAAGTGACAAATTTTATTAAATTGTGAGCCTTTCTTCTATCAAAAAATTGCAGGATGCAAAAGACTTTTGCATTCTGCATACAAAAGGCTTTTGCGTTCTGTACACAAAAAAACACTCATTTCGCGTGTGATGTAAATTTTAACTTTATATGACAGTTTTCGAAAAATAATATTTTCTTCAAATTTTGTAAATTTTATTGATTTGATGTTTCTGTACACTGAAGTCCAGTTTCATAAAGTGATGTTAATTGTTAAATTTTCATTTGTTTTATGTACACCTCAACAACAAACAATTACTGACTTTCAAATATAAGTTTTAAGACGTAACTATTAAAGCTATTTTATATGTATATTTAGTACTTGAAAATTGCCAAAAAGTAGTTAAATAATTTAAAATAACTATATCAGCCGCCTAAAAAATAATTTCATTTGAAACCCCTAAAAAATATAAGTCCTGCGCCACTGCTCAGGTCAAAATACTCTCAATATTTACAATGTCTCCTCTGAAACCTGGTCCAACCAAGAGTTATTTACCCTCTTCGGCGAAGTCATCCAGTCTGCATCTTGCTTTCATTTTCTTTTTGTTTTATTATTATCATTTCATTTTCGTGTTTACTGTTGTTAAAAATCTAGGAATTCCCTTATGACTCACAAATACACCTCACGTGATTTTGTTTCGTTTTCGTGATTGTTTATTTGGATTTTTTGTTTCAGGTAAGATTGAGGAGAACTTTTTGTGAGGATTCTTTTGAGGATGGGGACTCGGTATGTTTTTTTTGTGTACTTTTTGGTTGGTATAATTTGTTAACGCGGGAATTCTTCAGTGACTTATACTAGAAAATATTTGTCAACATTTGTCTTTTATTTCACACATTGATGTAATATATTTTTCACAGCCAAACTTTGTAATTTATTTTAGAAAAAATGCTTCAAATAAAACATTGTCTATCATTTTTATTTGAAATATTTGCTTTAAAATAATTCAGAAATGTTTGACAGCAGATAATATAGTTCTTAGAAATCTGATTTAATTTTTCTTTGTGTTAAATTTGCAAATCTGTGGAGTGAAAAATTACAAGAAGGATCTGTCTTAAATGAAATTGTCATTTCCGGTCAAAGAGTATTAATTCTTCTGTATCTGATTCATTTGTTGATAATTCAAAAGATTAAGATCTGAACTCTGTTTTTATATGGTTCAAGAACTCTTTGTTTGCTAAAGAAATTTTATATTTATTAAGATGATGAATTGAGATACATTTTTCGAAAGGAAACAAGATTTTTGTGAAGCTTTCTATGAAGTATTCATATATTTTCTGTTCTCAAACGTTTTTAAATTATTTTACAGAAAAATGTTTTAAATAAAAGTGCTAGATAATTTACTTTTCTGTAACTTTTATTTGAAGTATTTTTCTAAATAGTTATTTGTGTATTAAGAGCGTAAAGTGATTCTTTGTTACTCGAGCACGGTAATTGCAGCTCGAACCCAAGGCGAGAGCTGCAATAGTATAACAGGAACAAAGACACTTTACGCTCGTGATACACACATAATTTTTTCTACGATTGCATCTTAGGATTATTAAAAAATGCGCAGATAGGTACTGAAAATAAATTTATCAATATGACAAGTTTCTGTTTTGTTTGTATCCCAGGTAACTATTGAAATAAGCGCGCATTTCATATATTTTTCGCGCAAAAAAAATATTTTTCGATTGTTCCACAGAAAACGTTAACTTTACAATGAGAAATGAGAGCGTAATTGTCAACTTTTCATAGCAATCGTAGAAAAAATAATTTAGAAACGTTTTACAGCGAAAAATATACTACCCTTACTTATCATTGGTAAAGAACGTACCCCCTTCTATTTCTCTAAGGGTATAAATAGGAGGCACTTAATAAATTTCAAACAACAACTCTGGTTTTGAGAAGTAGGGATATGTACTACTACTCTTCCTGTGTTCTTATTGGTAAAGAATATACCCCCTCCTATTTCTCTAGGGGGTATAAATAGGTGCACTAAATAAATGTCAAACAGCAACTCTATTTTTGGGAAGTAGGGATATGTACTACTACCCTTCCTGTGTTCTCATTGGTAAAGAGCGTATCCCCTCCTATTTCTCTAGGGGGTATAAATAGGAGCACTTAATAAATTTCAAACAGCAACTCAGTTTTTGGGAAGTAGGGATATGTACTACTACCCTTCCTGTGTTCTAATTGGTAAAAAGCGTACCCCCTCCTATTTCTCTAAGGGTATAAATAGGAGCACTTGAAAAATTTTGAAACAGCAACTCAGTTTTTGGGAAGAAGGATTATGTTTCTTTGCTTTGTAAATATATTCTGATGATAAATATGCTAATTTTAAATTATTCTAATTAAAATAAATCTTTGTCTTGTTGCTCAATTAAAAAGGCGGTGACAACAAATTATTTGATCAATAAAATATCCGTGAGAAATAATTTAAATTCTCTGTAACTTTTTTCATTGAGGAAGAAATAACTTTAACAAACCGTTAACACCAAAAGCAGTAAAAGATGAATATGGTGTTCCCCTATATAATTTAGGATAAAAAGTCACAGTCATGTTAAACCCACGTGATGTCACCGTATAAAGATAGACTTAGAATGTGCCGCTTTGATTTTAACTGTAATATGAAACGATAAATAAAATTGACCATGCGAAAATGTTTCGCCAAGATATTTTATAACTGTTCTTGAATTTAAATAAAGAAACGTAAAGTGAAGAGATTAAGTTCTTATTTATATTAATTATTTTTACGTCTGTTAATTAATTATTTATTTTAGTAGTTCAACTATCTGTTTGACAGATCTATCTGATGACATTTGACATATTGCAAAATTGAAACAAAATTTATTTATGCAACTGTCATATTGGTACAGTTTTTTGTTTCCAAATAAGGATAACAAGAAAGGTTATAAAAATTTATTGAGCAATTAAAATTTGTTTCACAGCTTGCTAGATTATTTACAAATAATTTGACACTGTTTTTTATTCAGATTTATATTTTAAATCGGATTAAAAAGATACAAATTATAAAATTATTTTTTCGCGATGAATTGACGGCTGGTAACCACACATCACAAATAAATTAATTAATAAAAATATCATCACGCCTTTAACCCATTACTGGATGTGGCACTCCACCAAAGCAGATCTCGGTAAGTTATATATTTCTTCACGCGCAGGAATATATCACTTATCGTGTTCTGCTATGGCAAAGGTTGCTTAGTGGTATCGAGTCAGCCTGTGGATCTTGAGAACCTTGGTTCGATCCCCACAGCCGACAAACAATTTTCACCAATTGAAATCTACCCCTGTGGCATCCTCTCCACTAACATCTTTGGGGGCCGTGATTTGACGGCTGGTAATCGCACCTTACGCGAATAAATATATCTCTTACCAAGATCTGCTTAAGCAGAGTGCCACACCCAGTAATGGGTAACAGGTGTGATGATATATTTATATTTATTTATTTTATTATTGCTGATGATCTCAGGGTACACCTAGGTGATCCTGGGTGATCCTAGGTGATCCAAGGTGATCTCAGGTGATCCTAGGTGACCCTGGGTGACCGGGTGTCACAAGTCAGAGGTCATGTCGCGTGTCGTATGTCGTGCTGGCCAAGTCGTGATACTTCGTGCTGGGTAAGACGCTGAAATGTGTGGGAGAATTGAAGTACAAGGGTTTGAGATGATGGCGTCGTAAATGTAGTGAGATTTGTGGGTGATTTTGTAAAGGTATCTTCAGGATTTTTGCCTGAAATAAGATTTCATTGTTATTATAAATCAAACATGTTATTTATTGTACTTATTTTATAGTTTATAGGTTGAAAATATTGTTAATAAACTTGGAAATATTAAATTTATGTGTATATAATAATGGAAAATGATTTCAAAATTTCGATTACATTTCTCAAATATCTGATGTGGACACCACATGACTTCCTTGTACGCGTATTAAACTATAGATATTTTTTTAATTGCACATATTTCACATTAAATCTTATTTTTTGTTCTAATCCATAGCAAACTTAATTTAAAAAAAATCTAAAAATATATAATATTTAAATTTAGATATCTCGTTTATGCAAAAAGCTAATTTAAAAATTCTTAATGTGCTAGACGCAGAATTTAATTCTCTAAAACTTTTATTTGCAGCATTTATTTCTAAAATTAAAATAATACCATTTTTTTCAAGGAAAACTGTTAGCAGCTTCAAGTAATGTGTCACTTCCGGTTAGTCTATTTTAACCAAAATCTATTATGTTATTTCCATTGATATAGTAGTCTTATATATCAAATTTGGAAAGTTTCAAATTATATTTGAATATAGTTTTTCATGAAAATCTATTATAGGCTTCAAGTAAAGTACCACTTCCGGTAGTTGTATAATGACCAAAAAGGGAGGTGCACAACTAGATGTTATAACAGTCCTAAATATAAAGTTTCAATTTTCTACGGCTTACCGTTTTTAAGTTATGCGAGATACGTACGTACAGACGGCATGACGAAATTAGTCAAAATGGATTCAGGGAGGGCCAAAACACCTATTTCCGTTGAAATCTGAGAACCGAAAATTTTCGCGATTACAATACTTCCTTTACTTCGTACAAGGAAGTAAAAACGATATATGTACCTATAATATATTTATAAATATTGTGATTTATATTTAATTTTAAATTAAAATTTATTTGTTTATTAACTGGAAATTAATTCCAATTATAGTAGCTTATAATAGAATTATAATTATAATTAATTATGAGGTAGGTGGCTCAATGGTATCGAGTCGGCCTGTGGATCTTGAGAACCCTGGTTCGATCCCCACAGCCGACAAACAATTTTCACCAATTTAAATCTACCTCTGTGGCTCCCCCACCACTAATATCTTTGAGGGCCGAGATTTGACGGCTGGTAACCGCACTTCACGCGACAAAATATATCACTTACCGAGATCTGTTTTGGCAGAGTGCCATACCCAGAATTGGATAAAAGGCGTGATGATATATTTATATTAATTTATTTTATTTTATTTATAATAGAATTTATGGGGTAGGTGGTTCAGTGGTATCGAGTCGGCCTGTGGATCTTGAAAACTCTGGTTTGATCCCCACAGCCGACAAACAATTTTCACCAATTTAAATCTACCCCTGTGACTCCCCCTCCACTAACATCTTTGGAGGCCGTGATTTGACGGCTGGTTACCGCACTTCACGCGAAAACATATATCACTTACCGAGATCTGCTTAAGCAGAGTACCACACCCAGTAATGGGTAAAAGGCGTGATGATATATTTATATTTATTTATTTAAAACTACCCCTGTGGCTCCCCCTCCACTAACATCTTTGGGGGCCGTTATTTGACGGCTGGTTACCGCACTTCACGGGAAGAAATATATCACTTACCGAGATCTGCTACAGCAGAGTGCCATATCCAGTAATGGGTAAAAGACGTGATGATATATATATATATATATATATATATATATATTATTTTATAATAGATTCTAAACTCGCAGATGTACTTTTGGATATAAGTTGGTTTGAGCTGATAAACTCTCGCTTATACGGTTCTTGTTCTATTTACAGAACCACGACTACCTAATTATTGTTCATATTAAGAGTAAAATTAAATGTTAGAATACCTAAAACTAGCTTAACACATTGTAAAGCTTATTGGAGGGTAAAGACTTTAACGATACATCAACCGACGAACTTCAGTTATATTTATGCGCGTGAAGTGCGGTTACCAGCCGTCAAATCACGACCTTCAATTATATTAGTGGAGGGGTAGCCACAGGGGTAGTTTTAATATAGTATAACTTGTTTGTCGGCTGAGACACTTACCCCATAAATAAATGACATAACTTTATCCGCACTTTCCCCATTATAAGCGTATTATTCTTCTTCTTATGGCGCTACAGTCCAAATCGGGCCTGGGCCTACCGGACACACCGAGCCGCAGTTTTTACACTGCCGTACTGCCGGTTTTCGTAGTCAAATGGTATATTATTTAAGGCGTATAAGTGACTAGCTTATAGCGCCCGAGTGTGATAAATAAAGCCCGGATTTTTAGGCAATTGCCTAGATTCAAATTTTAATATACTTCAGGCAATTACGTTTTTCTATACATAGGTAATATGTTTACGTGTAATGGAAGGTTTTTTTTTTCGTGCTTTAGAGCCTATTTTTTCTATATTTTGGTTATTGTGCCTATTTTACGTTATACAGCCTATTTTGCCTATTTTTGTTGCCTATTCTAACTTTTATTGAGCAGACAAGGTTTATCATCTACTTCGTTGACTAATTCAGCACTCGACAAAGTGTTTCAACCTAACCTATAATATTTAAAGTACTTACTTTAATCAAGTTTTTGTGTGTGAATTTAAAATATCGAAAAAAAAACGTTTTTAGACAAAATTTTACGTGGTAACTCAATTGTGTTTTTGTCATTAATCAATGGAGTTGAGGTAACTTTAGACGATATGGCTAAATATAAGAACGCCCCTGTCACATTTTGTGATGTCGAACGAAGTTTTCAACTTACAAGCAAGTTCTGACTGACCGAAGACAGTCCCTTTCCGAAAATTTCATAGAGCAATTGCTCGTAATATTTTGTGAATTAAAGTATACTACATAATTTGAATTTGCATAATAGTTAATAAAATGAGAACCCTACATTATTATTTTTCAGATTGCGTTAATTTTTATTTAAAATGATTATTTTTTTCTAACGAAGAGTAGATACGAGTACCAATATTAGAAAAAGTATTCGTTTATTTTTTTAAAGAAATTATTTACATTTAGGCTGCCTAAAATCCCGCCTATTTTAGAGTAATTGTCGGCCTATATGCCTGCTTATTTGGGTGTTTTTAAGAGCCTAAATATCCGGGCTTTAGTGATAAATACATTATAAGTGTATTTTATAAGCGTATGATTATTCATCCAAATATTCAATCATTGAATGTAGATATCTTCTAAGAAACCAATCCTAGCTATTTCCCAATACCACAATCCATTGCCCTACTGCAGTGCCTCCCTACGTACGAAACCCAAACTAACATCATCGTTCTTAACTTCTTCACTTTCACTGTCATCCAACGCGAGGTATACTCCCGTGTACAAATAAACTCCACACACGTGAAGCTTATGTCGCTGTCGCAACTCGCAACTGTGACGAAATGCAGCCAAGCCTGCTGTGCCATGAAACATGTTGGTATAACGTGTACCTTGTCCTTGTGTAGACGAACTTTTAAATCACTATGTGGTTCATGCCGACCTTGAGCTCTGGACGAAAATATTTACCAAGATTTAGAGGAAAACTTATAATAGAGACAGCAGATATTTTTCTTCAAATATGTCATTAACGTGGCTGTCTGCTGTAGCAGATAGTGTGGTTACTAGCTGTCTAATCATGACCTTTGAAATAAATAAAATAATTAAATATATCATCACGCCTTTTACCCATTACTGGGTGTGGCAGATTTCGATAAATGGGCGTAAGTGAAGATTTACGAAACTGGTGTACAGAAGCGAATGGATGAATGTTTGTTGCGTGTTGATGGATTTTGGTTGTGAGAAAAGAAAGAGTTTGTATGGAGGAAGTGTTAATGTGGTCGAATCGAGTATCGTGTGTCAGGATGAGAATGTTGACGGGTTCGTGCTACCCAGGGTTCGTAAATATCATGATATTTATAATAAATATCAAAATATCTGATATATAGGATATATATATCAGATAAATATCACTTTTTGAATATTTATTTTTTAATTTTAGTTTTTCTACACATTTATTATCACAATAGGAAATACAAAATAAATTATTACTCCTAAATAAAAAATTAACATAGGTAATGAAAAAAAGTAAATATACATTGAATGGATACAAATATTATATAGTACTAAGAATAGTAAGAATATTTAAATAATCCTATATCCTAAATAGGGGCAAATCATCATCTTCTGATGAACTTCCTGAACATAGCGTTGCAGATAGAGACTCACTTGGCCAAATCCAATCTAAATTAGTTTTTTTTTGTAGTTTCTTTTTGGTTTAAATATTTAAACATAAAAACTAATCTTTGTCGTTACCGAGACGATTACGTAATTGAGATTGGACAATGCCAAAAGTGGAGAAATATCGTTCCAGCCCTGCTGTGGCTGTTACAGCAGTGTGTAACTGTCCACTCTGACTCATTGATAGTTACACTTTTCCACCATATTAAAGGATTTGTATTTCTAAAATGAGTACCAAATAAACATTTTGGAAATGGTTCAGACTTTGCCGTTAATGACATCACAAATGGCACACAATTTGGATTTATGTCGTTGATGTGAAGTTAGTCAAAAGCTAGTAAAGTAAGAATTATCTTAAGAATATAATTTTAACAGAATTAATGAAAGTAATAATACTGTATTTATTATAGACTATTTGATATTTTTATATAATGGATATATATCTTCGAACCCTGTTTATAAGTTAACTGAAGCACGAGAAAATTAATGCCGTTGAGCGCGTTTTCAAATCACATTTAGTTTTCGAGATATAGCCTCGTAAAAGTAGAAAAACTGAAAAATTCGAAAAATTTCACTTTTCCGGACTCTATATCTCAAAAACTAAACAAGATATGGAAATGCGCTCAACGGCGTTGAATTCCCCGTGTCCGAATTGACTTATAAGCAAATTTTCATAAAATTTTATGCAATTTAATATTTTTAATTGTTTCCTAAGGGGTACCCCTTTGGTTTTTTCAGATTTTAATTCAATTTTCCCAAAAATCCTTAATCGTAGGATTATTAAAACGAAAATTTACATACATATGTATTTTGACCCACTGAATCCAGTGGTGCAATCTTCAAATGCATATGACTTCTGGTTTTCGAGAAAATGTTAAAAAACCGCTTTTTGCGATTTTTTTAGCGGAAAATTGAAAAAAAATAAAAATCGCTGAAACTATGTTTATAAGTTAACTGAAGCACGAGAAAATTAATGCCGTTGAGCGCGTTTT
The DNA here is from genome assembly GCA_947425015.1 of Pterostichus niger. Classification (NCBI taxonomy): domain Eukaryota; kingdom Metazoa; phylum Arthropoda; class Insecta; order Coleoptera; family Carabidae; genus Pterostichus; species Pterostichus niger. The sequence continues at coordinate 4,315,611 of OX380350.1, forward strand.
CATATCACATTTAGTTTTCGAGATATAGCCTCGTAAAAGTAGAAAAACTGAAAAATTTGAAAAATTTCACTTTTCCGGAGGCTATATCTCAAAAACTAAACAAGATATGGAAATGCGCTCAACGGCGTTGAATTCCCCGTGTCCGAATTGACTTATAAGCAAATTTTCATAAAATTTTATGCAATTTAATATTTTTAATTATTTCCTAAGGGGTACCCCTTTGGTTTTTTTCAGATTTTAATTCAATTTTCCCAAAAATCCTTAATCGTAGGATTTTTAAAACGAAAATTTACATACATATGTATTTTGACCCACTGAATCCAGTGGTGCAATCTTCAAATGCATATGACTTCTGGTTTTCGAGAAAATGTTAAAAAACCGCTTTTTGCGATTTTTTTGGCGGAAAATTGAAAAAAAATAAAAATCGCTGAAACTATGTTTATAAGGTAACTGAAGCACGAGAAAATTAATGCCGTTGAGCGCGTTTTCATATCACATTTAGTTTTCGAGATATAGCGGCACATCCGTAGCAGATCTTGGTAAGTGATATATTTCTTCGCATGAAATACGGTTACCAGTCGTCAAATCACGCCCCACAAAGATGTTATAAATAAATAGATATATCATCACGCCTTTTACCCATTACTGGGTGTGGGCACTCTGCCTAAGCAGATCTCGGTAAGTGATATATTTCTGTGAAGTGCGGTAATCAGCCGGCAAATCACGACCTCCAAAGATATTTGTGGAGGTAGATTTAAATTGGTGAAAATTGTTTGTCGGCTGTGGGGAACGAACCAGGGTTCTCAAGATCCACTGGCCGACTCGATACCACTGAGCCACCTACCCCATTGAAGATGTTATAAATATGTCATTATCCATTATAGTAGGTGGCTCAGTGGTATCGAGTCGACCTGGATTCGAGCCCCACAGCCGATAAACAATTTACATCATATTAAAACTACCCCTATGGCTTCCCCTCCACTAACATTTTTAAGGGCTGTGATTTGACACCACTTCACGCGAAGAAATATATCACTTATCGAAATCTACTACGGCAGAGTGCTACATCCAGTAATGGGTAAAAGGCGTGACGGATACTGTGGTTACCAGCCGTCTAATCTCAACCCTCAAAGATGCCAATAAAAAAGAAGTCACAGGGATAATTCTAATGTGGAGAGAAGTTTGTCGTCTGCAGGAATCGAATTCGGGTTCTCAAATTCATAGGCTGACGCTATATACCCACTTTATGCGAAAAAAATATATCACTTACCGAGATCTACTATAGCGGACTGCTACACCCAATAATGGGTAAAAGGCGTGATAATATATATTTATTTATGTTCTACATGACATTGTTTAGTGTATATGTTAGTACAATATCTATAAGATCGCTGAATCTGCAATTGCAGAGCAGTTACCTTGTAACACATTAAAAGGCAAGGTAATATATAAATTTTATTACCAGTAGCCGTGTTGACAAATTAAAAGTTATGAACAATAAAATGCAAATTTTTTGCCACTTGTGAGAGCGTCATATTTGTCTAATCAAATATTTATTGATTTATTTTCCAATTAATCTCTAATATTTAAATTCCAAAGTCAATGTCAATTGTAAGTCCGGATTACTTAAGTTTTACCCACATTTACACCGTAATATTTAATGTAAACCAATAAAAAGAAGTGTTGAGAACACATTCAGAATCTGGTTTGTTTTTTTGTTGTATTTGGACACATCCTGTTTTTTATTAATTCTTTTGGATGTATTACCAAACATCCGGTCAATGAGGACAGGATATACGAAACTGGATTATGGTCAAATGTGTTTATTTATTTAATTTTTGTTTATTAAATATTTTCTATAGGCGTAGTTTATTTGTTTCTGTTTGTACTAAATAATTTTACAAAAAATACTGCAAATAAAACTGGTAGAAAATCTTTCTCTAAAATAATTTAGAAACTTTTACAGAGCAAAATTTACGTGGAAATAAATCACTATATATTTCTATACTCTTATTGGTGCAAAATATACCCCAACTATTATTCTAATGGTATAAATAGGAGCACCGAAAATTTCAAACAGCAACTCTGGTTTTGAGAAGTAGGGATATGTACTTCTACCCCTTCTGTGTTCTCATTGGTAAAGAACGTACCCCTACTATTTCTCTAAGGGTATAAATAGGAGCACTTAATAAATTTCAAACAACAACTCTGTTTTTGGGAAGTAGGGTTTTTTTTTTGCTTTGTAAATGTATCCTGATGATAAATATGAGGGTTGTTTCTTTTCCTCGTTCATTTAAAGTATTTTTGTCTAAAATAATTCAGGAATGTATGGTTATTATAACGATGGCTGAGTTCAGTAGCATTTTATTTATGTATTCAAGACACTCGTTCGCATTTGAATCGTCTGATGATGACTCAAAGGCAATGATTGAATCATTAAAACATTTGAATTAGTATAGAGACAGGAAACGATATGAAGTTTATTTGCATTTAGTTGACAAAGAATTGAAGAATTTAAGTTTTTTTAATACATTTTTTGCTGTCTAGTGTTTCTGAATTGTTTAAGAAAAATATGATTCAAATAAAAAATCAGGAGAACTAAATTATCTACAATTATTGTTTAAAACTTTTTTTTGTAAAGTAATTTATTTTTTATTTATATATATATATATATATATATATATATATATATATATATATTTCTTTTGACACAAATATGTATAGAAAATAGTAAAAAGTAAATAATATAGGTACATGGTACATATCCAATTTAGTCTTATAAAAATTCATTGAATGTATAAAAATTGTTCTCAATTAAATAATTTTTTTCTACGATTGCTATGAAAAGATGACAATTACGCTCTCATTTGTCATCGTAAAGTTGACGTTTTCTGTGGAACAATCGAAAAATATCTTTTTTGCGCGTCTCCAATGGCAACGCTCGAAAAAGACGTTAAATTCGCGCGTTTCCAATGGCAACGCGCGAAAAAGATTATTTCAATAGTTACCAGGGATACAAACAAAACAGAAACTTGTCATATTGACAGTTAACAAAACGAATTTAGTTTTAGACGTATACCTAATTTTTTTAATAACTTTAAGATGCAATCGTAGAAAAAATGATGTGTGTATCACGAGCGTAAAGTGTCTTTGTTCCTCTTGCACTATTGCAGCTCTCGCCTTCGGCTCGCGCTGCAATTACCGTGCTCGAGTAACAAAGAATCACTTTACGCTCTTAATACACAAATAACTATTGAGTGCTTTTTTAAAACTAGCAGGAGTACGTTTAGTTTTAATTAATTCTGGCAATTTATTGAAGTTATTCAGGCCTATTCTATTTGGAGAGCTTTTAACGATGTTCAATTTAGAAACAGGGATTTTGAAATCGTTCTTTTGTCTAGTATTATAACCATGCACGTTACTATTTAATTCTAAATTTGTTCTTTTATTGTAAATGTAACAAGCCATTTCAAAGATGTCGAGTTCAGTACATCAAAAAATGTACACAAGTATGTATTACCCTATATTTCTGGGTTCTGATTGGTGCAGGACCTACCCCTCCTACTGGTCTATAAATATTATAAATACCGAAAAATTTGTAAGTTTCATCAGCAACTCTATGTAGGGAACAGGTACAATTTTTTGTTTTATTGCTGCACTTCTCTGTGTTGTTATTGGCCCACAACTTACCCCTTCCACTGATTTAAGGTTATAAATAGGTAACATTTTTATATTTCCATTGGACACTCTATTATTTGGGAAATTGGTACATGATTTCTAGGTTTGTAAATATAAGTTTTAATTAAAATTATATTTATTTCTAAACTAACAATTATTTGCACAATAAATTATACTTGTATTAAACAGAAAATCCTACTGAATTCAATTATAAAGTCCATATGTCTGTATCTCGTCTAGATTTCTAGTTCTAATAGACATGGATGGGTGATCTTGGCTCTAAAAATGTAAATTGTTATTGTGTATGTCATATACTCAGTAGACTGAAACATGGTGACTCATAATAGCAAATAGTTAAAAAATACATGGTTATGAAAGTGACTTTTTGTTTTGTTACGTTGGCAAACTAGGTTAGAAAGGGTTTTTTTTTGTTTTATGACCTTTCAATTTTAATTTTGCATTAGAACAAAGTATGTTTTATGTTGTCAAATATTTCTAAATCATATTAAAGAAAGATTTCATAATTATGTACATAGAAAATAATTTTCTTAATAAATCTATCAACTAGAACCAGTAGTTCCAAAACTGTGGCAACCTTGTATCATATTACAATATACACATCCGGTCGCGTTGTTTATTCTCCGTTAATAATTAAAGGTTGCCCTGACAACACATCCGCAGGCCTTCAACATTTATCCCCCTTGCCCCTTCTTACGTCCGCTACTGATTAAACACAAATAAACACTACAGCAATTGTCAACATTATTATTATTGCTAAGTATGTTAAGTGGTGCCCCTCCTAGAAAAATTGTTGCACGCCTTTGACCTCCACATTACTTATTACACATAAATAGGTTGGTACCTTTCAGGAAAAAATATGCACGCCTATGTAATATGCACATAATAATTATTGTAGTATATTTTCCGCTGTAAAATATTTCTAAATTATAAATAAATAAATATAATTTTATCATCACGCCTTTTACAAATTACTGGGTGTGGCACTCTGTAGGTGCAGATCTCGGTAAGTGATATATTTTTTCGCGTGAAGTGCGATTATCAGCCGTCAAATCACTGCCCTCAAAGATGTTAGTGTAGGGGGAGTCACAGAGGTAGATTTAATTTGGTGAAAATTGTTTGTCGCCTGTGGGGATCGAACCAGGGTTCTCAAGATCCACAGGCCGACTCGATACCACTGAGCTATCTACCCCATTAAATTATATTTGAGAAAATATATGAAAACAAATGTTGAAGTTATTATGAAGTGTAAAGCTACGCCTCTGACCTCAGTAAATAACTATAATTAGCATCCCTTAAAAAAATACCCAGCACGCCTTTGGCAACATATACATATGTAATTGTCAACAATATCAGTGACAACTTATGTTAAGTTCAACAATGAAGATAATTACAAATGTCCCTTCTAAAAAAAGGACTTGTACGCCTATGGTCACGGTCATATGACTGTGACGTTAATAACAGGTGTGTGGGTAGCTAGATGCATATGGTTTAGTATTTATAGTATGTTTTACGAGAAAGGTACCGTCTAGTGTCCGTGTGTGATTTTGGTTTTATTATTAGAATTTAGAATGTGATACAATCGGGATTTGTGCTCAGCAGGAATACTAAAGGATTAAACAACTGAAAAAGGTCTGAAAAATTATTTATTTTCACTTTAGTAAATTAATATAAATATATTATTACGCCTTTAACCCATTACTGGGTGTGGCACTCTGATATAATAGATCTCGGCAAATGATATATTTAGGCACGTGAAGTGCAGCTACCAGTTGTCAAATTATGTCCCCCGAAGATATTATTGAAGGGGGAGCCAGAGATATAATTTAATGTGCTGAAAACATTGGTTTAAAATTTTATTTATTTGCTGTAATAAAATAAATAAATATAAATATATCATCACGCCTTTTACCCATTACTGGATGTGGCACTCTGCTTAAGCTGATCTCGGTAAGTGATATATTTTTTCGCGTGAAGTGCTGTTACCAGCCGTCAAATCACGGCTTCCAAAGATGTTAGTGGAGGGAGAGCCACAGGGATAGATTTTATGTGGTGAAAATTGTTTGTCGGCTGTGGAGATCGAACCAGGGTTCTCAAGATCCACAGGTCGACTCGATACCACTGAGCCACCTACCCCATTTGCTGTAATAATTGAGATATATATTTATAATTTACGAACTTCATGGATAGTCCAATCGCTTCACAAGCGAGAGTTTCTGAATATTATGTGCAACTTAAATTTTTAAAAAATATTATAAGGTAAGCTACTGTAATTGGGATAATTTTCCTGTTGTGCAGAGTGGCAAATAAATAAAAAAAGAAGAAAATTTCAGGTGATTTCAATGATGGATCAAGTAACAAAGTTAAAACGATAAATCAAGATACAAACCTTTGTAAATTTAGTTAACACTTGCAAAGTAATATTACACCGTTACACAAATCGAACAGTTAAACTGTTCAGCAATTGTTATTTTCTAAAGTAATGAACTGTAAATGAAAAAAACAGTTGCAAACCAGGCCACAACAACTGTTTCACATAATTAATTTCATAATTATTATTTATTGACTTAATTCAATTGTTCAGCTACATCCAGGAAAAGAGTAAGTTTTATAAACATTCTCACATTTATTTTGAAAGAAGAAGTTTAGTTAATAATAATAGCACAAGGTTGTTTAAAAATACATTCATTGAAAAGTGAAATTAACGTTGTTAATAATATCGTCAGATGTTTTTATTTACGCCTACTAGTAAAACATTCATTAAGCATATATTTAAAACTATTTTTAATGGAGATGAATATTTTTCTTTTTTATTTTGGTATCTGTAATAGATGTGTGCTTGTCTTGGAATGATATCAGAACGATTTTAGGCCCAAGGGATAACGGACAAATGTTTAGGGCTTATTTAAACATTTATTAATAGTGCATTTTTGACATTAAATATTGTTTGCTACCAAATATTAGAGATAAAAATGCATTAAATAAAAGTGGTAGAATTTAGTCCTCTATAACTTTTATTTAATAGTTATGTACGTAAAAAATCAGGAAAGTGTTCAATTACAGGATGAGTAGATAGTTTGAAACAGCTTACGAATCCTGTACTACGCTTTACTTACGTGTTATATAACATTTTACCTGAAACTTATAAACAAATAATACATATTTTAAATTAATTTAAATTAAAAGAAATATTTGACTTACATATTCAGTCAGTATTTGATGTTGCTAAGTAACTAGACACTCACGTTTCTTTCATTACCTGCCTAGGCAGGCAATATGATATTTTCCTGACTAGGCATGCAAAGCAAAGCTTTCCTGAGTCTTAAAGTTCAGGCAAATGTTTATTTTCCTGTCAGTTTCAAATAAAGTATTATTCTCTAAAATGATTTAGAAACGTTTTACTGCAGATAATGTATAAATAGGGTAACATTTGAAACTTTCAAGCAGCAACTTTATGTTAAAGTTATGTTTCTTTGCTTTGTAGATATGTTTTTTAATGACAAATATTCATAATTAATTTTACAAATGATATGTAATTGCAGATAATATTTTCACATTATTTTGAGTTGTTATGGAAATGGAAAGATAACGAGTGCGAAGCACGAGTTGTGTTTCCTATTTCCGTAACAACGAATGTATATTTATGTCAAAATATTATCTGTCAATTTTCATACTACGAGTTGTATTCGGCTTGAGAATTTACCAAACAAGAGTTAATGAACAAGAATAGTTAGGTATTTATTTGCACATTATTAATTAGGTATTACAGTGATGAAAATGTTGAATAATAAATGTACACTGAACAAATGTAGAGTTGACGTTTATGAAAATATTGAAAATATCATTTATTTTATTCGTAACCAAGGATATTATTAACAGTGGTATTTCCGATATCAATTTCACTGGTGATGAATTTCCGACGAAATGTACATTTCATTGGTTCATTTTCAAACAAATTCGTGATCCTATTGGTTGACAGTGACGTGTGGTGAATTCTCAAACAAATTTTTGATTCTGTTCATCTTACATATACGTGGTAAATTTTAAGAATACTTTGTATAAACAAATTTAGTTTCTATTTTTATAATACAACTTTTAAAAGGATCGCTGATAATTATTCTACTAGCGTTCAGGAAAATCCTTAGATCCTAAGAATATTTCAATGCTGTCTAGTTACTTTTACGTGTTTGTTTATAAATTAGGGATATTTTTGTCTATTTTACTGTGTTATCCATTAAAGTACTTCCTTTTAGATTCTGTACACTTATTAGAGAGTTTGTTTCATCTTTCAAAGCAGATCTGCAACCGCATATTGTGGAATGATTTTGAGAAATACTTTTAATATAACAAATATTGTAAAATTGCGTTAGTTTTCTGTTCTGCTCCTTCTATTAATTCTGTCGGTGCGCTACTGACTACCCCCACATGACGGACGTCCTACGCGCACGTGTCTGATGTTTTGTGCAGACAACGGCACAGTTCTTGTTCTTCAGCAGTCGGTGTTCAACTCTTCCCTGTATCTTGTAGTAGAAGTTGTGAGTGTTTTGTTAGAATAAGGGCTGTTTGAGACAGGGGTGAAATATTTTTTAGAAGATAGTATGATAGTTTGATGGTGAACAGTGTATATTGTGATATAGTTACGGAAAAGCCACAAAATAAATGTATGTAGTAAAATTTTGTTAGATATAAACGAAATAATTCCTGCTTTGTAGAGGGCAAAAAAGAGAGGTTTTCTTGCTGATTTCCTGCTTTCTTGCAGGTGGTAGACTCCTGCTCATTGGTGTCCGCCGACGGCAGTGCAGCGCAGCGACAACTCCGACAACTGGAAGTCTTCCAGTCCCGGAGTCCTGGAGCTTCACTCCAGGTGATACGGGCGCACACTCACACCAGTACCAGCAGTAGCAACAAGTGGGGACAAACAGCAGGAACCATTGCAGGAACGGCGGCCACGGGAGAAGAGTTTGAGAATCTGCAGGTAGGATAAGACTTCTATAATACGTTAAGTGGGTTGTAAAATATTGTAATATATTTATTAATTATTTTAAGGAAAAATATTTCAAATAAAACTGGTTATTTGAAATATTTTCCTTAATATTAATTAGAAATGTTTTACCTCCAAAAATATTTGAATAGTTATCCTGTGCTTTCATTGGCTCAAAAGTTACCCTTTCTACTGCTCTGGGACTATAAATACAGAATTACTTGAATTTTTCAAACAGCAACTCTATTTGGGAAGTAGAGTGATGTTGCTTTGCATTGTACATATGTTTCTGTGCTCTCATTGGCTCAAAATTTGTCCTCTCTACTGCTCTAGGGAAATAAATATAGAAGCACTTGAAATTTTCAAACAGCAACTCTATTTGGGAAGTAGAGTGATGTTGCTTTGCATTGTATATATGTTTCTGTGCTCTCATTGGCTCAAAAATTGTTCCCTCTACTGCTCTAGGGATATAAATACAGAAGCACATGAAAATTTCAAACAGCAACTCTGTTTGGGAAGTAGGGTGATGATGCTTTGCATTGTACATATGTTCCTGTGCTCTCATTGGCTCAAAATTTGTCCTCTCTACTGCTCTAGGGATATAAATACAGAAGCTCTTGAAATTTTTAAACAGCAACTCTATTTGGGAAGTAGAGTGATGTTGCTTTGCATTGTATATATGTTTCTGTGCTCTCATTGGCTCAAAATTTGTCCTCTCTACTGCTCTAGGGATATAAATACAGAAGCTCTTGAAATTTTAAAACAACAACTCTATTTGGGAAGTAGGGTGATGTTGCTTTGCATTGTACATATGTTCCTGTGCTCTCATTGGCTCAAAAAATATTCCTCTACTGCTTTAGAGGTATAAATAGGAGACCACTTAAAATTTTCTTCAGCAATTTTATTGGGGAATTAAGGTTATGTTTCTATGCTTTGTAAATATGTTTTATGATGACAGAGTTGAAATCTTCTAACAGATAATATCTACAACAATTAATAAATATTAATTGCGCTTCTAGTGACATCTACAAAACACTACCTCATTTGTTTAAGCATTGTAAAGCAATAAAAGAACTATAATAAACACTTACAATTTAAATTAATTACAGCTTAGATGCTTTCCACACTTATAAATCATCTTGATGTCTTTATTCATAAATAATTATTGTTTTCCTTTGATTTATCGGATCGAATATCTTTATTTTTTAATCTACATCAAAATTAATTGACAACCTATTAGAATTGAGCCACTTTATTTGAATTTAAATGTAACTGAGCTATAGCACGAGCGGAATTGGGTGAATAAGTTGATCTTACCGGACTGCGTCAATTGTAAAACGAAAAGAATGGATGCAGTCTTAAAATTTTATTAAACATACCGCTATTAAAGTTTAAACTAAAATTGAACACGAAACGTTATAATTTAATATGAGGATGGAAACAGAATTACTATTTAAATTATATTTTTATTAATTATAATACTTAATTCACTTATCTAGTTTAAAATTAAATAAAACGCGAACACCGCGTGATGTGAAGATCTACATCTTCACGCTTTGAGTCGATGGACGAGACTGATGGTTTCCACCAAAACACTTGCTGTCCTGGGTACGATACCCACATCTGGAATCCATCCCTCTCGCATCGGGGTGGACACAGATGTATCAAGTGTTTTGGTTATGTAGTCTGACACTCTGGCACTGCAGATAACGCAAACATGAAATCTTGTTGGAATTCTAAGAATATTAACTATAACTGTCTCTTTTTATAATTTAAAGCCCTGTATTCGAAAACCAAAAGATCTCACACTCAGCCTTAATGGCACATGTGGTCACGAGTGTCAAATTACACGAAACCAATCTTACCTAAACGCAACATAATAACAATGAGATAGCTCATATTGTTACAGAGCAATCAGAAAAAAGTAAAATAAAAAAATGAACTTGTATTATTATTAGCACACTATGATTTTAAGTCCAGGTAAAAAGAGTGCCATATTGGTTTTAAAAAAATATTTCCTACGCCTATGTACATTGCATTTAAAGTGCAAGTTTGCAATAAGCTTCATATTTACAATGTAAGGATATGAGTATAATAATTAGATGCCGTGGCAAGGAAGTAACTTTGTCAACAATTACACGTATGTCAACACATGTTTGTATGTATGTGTATATTTACAGGCTTGTCACATATGCTGTGTAATCATATCAGGCCTTGAATAGTGTGATTAGTGTATGGAATTAATTATTTTCTTTAGTTTTTGTTTTATTTGCTACGCCTACCTAATTTCCTAAAGATAAAACGAGTAAAAAATATGCTTTTTTAATTATCCTTGTTCGTTTTTATTAATTGGGATGTTCAGAACTATAATGACTCAAATTCAAAGATTAAAAATGAGAAAAAAAAAAGTTTAAGTGTTAACATTTTTAAAATAAATAAATAATGCAATAAAAATAATAATTTTAATAACAAATAAATAATAACAAGTAAATTGATATCTTGCAATATATAAATATGGTCATTAAATTATAATTCTACTTATCTCAAATAAAAAAAATATTAATTTGGTTGATTATAGTTTTGAGTGGTCCATTTATTATGTTTATAGAACAAGAATTTTGAAGTGGATATGTTTATCTTTTGTTCTAGCTTGCATTGAACCCCCTCGATTTAAGCTCGCAGAAAACAAAAGCGAGTGTAGGTCGTAGTGGGTCAATCGGGGGCCGACGCCCTCCATCTCGACCTCGGAGTTTAACCTCTGACCTGGAGGTAACAGCCCGGCTGCAGAAGGTCTCCAGACTCTGTCAACAGCTCCACGAAGAAGCCGTTCACACGGCAACGAACTTACACGAAAATCTCACGAAGAGATCATCTTCAGAAAATGAAGATGGTTTGTCTTTGAGAAATCCTTACGATCGATCTTTTAAATCATTTGAAGCAAGACCTTCGATTCTTGAACGTCAGAACGGTGATGGTAGCGTATCTTCTAATCACTTTGAATCTTCAGAACCTCTAAGAAATGGTAGAATAGAAGATTGGAGGCAGACAAGACTAAACACTGCTCTAAGAGGAAACAATGTTGATCTAGAAGCATTAGACCAAATATTAAAATCAATTTCTTCTTCTACAACAAGCAGTAGTTATTCCGATAAAGTATCTTTAAGTGATGATCTCTCAAAAGAAGAACCAGAAAAGGATTCAACTAAAAGTTTGAAGAAACGTCAATCCTTCATAACTGCAGAATCTTTACAAGAAGTACGCGGTCGACTAAGACGATTGAGCTCTCCAGTTGATGAATTTAATCAACAAATTATTGAACCACCTAAAGAAGAAGAACCTGACGATGGAATAGTTGCAGAAGATACTTCAATGATGAAGAAAGAGGACACGATGCCTGCTTCAAACAATGGAGTATCTAGAGTTAGATCTTATGTCTATGGAATGGAAGCAATGCTTCATAATAAGAAACCAATTATGGGGACTGGTAGTCTTGAATCTAGATCTTCAAATAAAGCCAATGGAAGTTCTATGAATCGATCTGAAGATTGGTATAATCGAAGAAAGTCTTATGGGTTTGAACAAGTACATAACCAACAAATAGATCATAGTAACAGTATTTCTTTGCGCGGAAAAAATAAAATAGAATCAAGTACTGACAGTGGTATATGCCGCTCTACTGAAATAGTAGTAATACCTTCAGTATTAAGATCACAATCGGATAACAAAGTTTCTTCGTACAGTAAAGTAGGAAACAGTACTGTTATAAACCTAGGAGGTGATACTAACAAAAATACTACTAACATTACTGAATATCCAACTAGTAATAATACTAGTAAAAATAACGAATTATTTAATGTATGGAATCGGCGTTCTATTGTTACTGAAGAAGATTGTAGCAACAAAAAAGATTTAGAACAAATTACTATTACTATTCCAATTATTTCTGAAGAAGCAGCTCCACAAAATGGCCGTAGAATGTACCATCGACAAATATCTGAAGGTACTAGTGTATCGGTTGAATCTAATTGGTCGAATGTAAAACAAAACAGCCCAGAAATCAAACGTCATTCGATAGCTGTAGACGAAACAAAATACGACAATAAATATTCGTATCCACAGTTACGAAGAACTAGCCTAGCACTAGAACCTTCAAAATCTGAAGAAAAATACGACCTCCAAGATGATGACAACATCAACAATTTCGGGAAAAAACATAAGAAAGTAGAATTCTGTAAGACAGAAGTACATTTTGCTGCTGAATCAGGAAGAGTTAATATCGTAGAAACAGATGAAAAACCTCCGCCAACACAGAACTTTCGTCGTAGAAGAAGAAACTCAAATGTTACTAACAACCACGTTCCAGAAGATTTCAACAAAAACGGTTTACCTATTATTCATTTCGGTGATACTTCCTACGAGAAAAAACTTTTTGGAGTCTCTGATTCAGAACTTACACCAAATGATGTAACAGAAACTTACAACAAAGATGTAAAACCGTATAATGTACAGTCCGAAGCAGTACTTTGTAACAATAATGTAACAGTATCCGCAGTTTCTGTTACAAATAATATTGGTAAAGATTATGAGCAAGAAAACACTGAATTTGATAACCCACCTAGAGGTATATTAAAGAACAGGATGATTAAACCAAGGCCATACATATTAGGGGATGATAACAACGAATTTCTAAATCAGAGTGAGGATCCGGAAAGTACTATTTGGGGTGTTCGTCTTCGACCAGTTCACAAAGAAGAAAATCCCCAAATTTGGCGATCAACTGTAACAGTTCAGAATACTTCTTACAATATTCCTTCAAATGAAACTATTCCTATCTATGAAGAAACCCCTAAACCAGAGTTTCAAAAACTGTTACATTCCTTACGTCCTGCAAGAAAATCAGAGCCTTCTATAACTTCTCCTGAAAATACTATCGAAAGATCTTCGCCAATACTTGATCTACGAAGATCTTCGTGGTCTGTAGCTGATAGAGTGAAGCAAGTTGAAGATATGAAGCAAACTGAGATTAAGGGTTATTCTACAAGGGTTAATTTTGGTGGTGGGGAAGCTACTGTTGTAGAAAATGGTGATTTGATGAAGAAAGAAGAAAGGCATCCAACTTGGCCCAGGCAAGAGGAAACGCATAACAAAGGTAGGAAGAAATCTTCATATTTCCTAGATTATTTTAGAGAAAAATGCTTCAAATCTTATGAAGTATTTTACTCCAAATTTAACCGACGAAAAGTATTCTCAAAATATCTTCACATGTTTAGTGTTAAGATCTTTTGGAAATGCTGTATATTTATAGTGCATGTAGTTGTAGAATTGTAGCGCTTTTCTTTTAGTGTAGAGGTATTGTCTAATAAACAGTGGTTCTCTAAATGTTTCATTATTTCTTCTAAATGATTTCTTGTAGTATGTGAACATATTGAGAACCACTCTAATAATTAACATAGGCTAAGTTTACAATTAACATCATTGAGAATTTCACTCGGACTGTATAAAAATCATCTTCAATCTTCGTTGTGAACTTCTTCTTCTACTGGGAGTCTTAACTATCGTCAAAAGAAGAAAAATAAATCTTTGTGCATGGGACATTCTTCTAACATCGTAGAGTAATTATATATTTCTGTAGTTTAACAAAAAGCATTAAAGCTTTCGTAAGCTTAATACATATTCGACAATCTACGAAAGAAACTTTTCCAGATGATAATAGAAAAACCTCTTCAGTTATACAAAAAGGCCTAGTTGTACGAATTGGAAGAGAAGACTCCAATCATACAGTCTGCTCAAAAACCACCACAAACCACAACAGTAAATCAACCACAACCACCACTAAAATAACCATAGATATGTCCCCAAGTCCTACGACCAATCTAGACAAAATAGACAAATTCCCTGTTCCTATAAAGCTACCTAGAGCATCGCTTCACAGCCTAAAATCAACCTCTTTAATCATGAACACCTTTGCAAAAAATCCTTCACCAGTTAAACATATCCCAGCCAATAGAAACCAACCTGAAGCAATTCCTGACCAATTAGCAGCCTTGAAGAAACTTTACGATGAAGCTGCAGAACATAGCGACGATAGTCAACTTGCTGATGAAGAAGTAAGAAGTTACATGAGCGCAAATGGCGATGAAAGTGATGTGAAGGAAGAAGATGAAGTAAGCTCTGTTGTCTCTGGAAGCTGGAGCAAGATGAAAGCTTTCAGGAATATTAAGCAGCATTTAAATAGCTTAAACGGCGATCCGAATAGAACGAAAGAAACTGAAATGTTTAGGAATATTATTAACAGGAGTGCATACGTCAAAAGAGGTAGTTATTATAAGTTCGAGTGAAATTCTATTCATTCTCATCTTAAAGGTTTGTTCGTTTAACATTTGGAGTCAAATTAGTTATTTGTATATTACTTTCTTCAAAAAGTATACTTACAGGGTGTTTCACGACTAGTGTAACAAACTTTAACAGCTTATTCCTGAGGTCATTTTGAGTCAAAAATGTCATATGAACATAGATCCTATTCCTTCTAGTTACCAAAATACCATAAATAACACGAAATTTTCAAATTTTTGTAATCAAGATACTTTCGGAAAACAAGAGTTCTATTGAAGAAAAGTTATACCTTATTTGTCTTAATTAATTTTATTTATTAATATTAACGAATACGATTTAGAGAACAAAACATAAAATGACACAGAACAACATAACCAAACATGGAATAGGTTAACACAATAAGAAATAAGATAACAAATTTTTAAAAAATTACAGCAAGTATTCAAAATGAGTGCCTTGAACTCGTATGCATGTTATTATTAATAAATAAAATTAATTAAGACAAATAAGGTATAACTTTTCAATAAAACTCTTGTTTTCCGAAAGTATTTTTATTACAAAAATTTTAAAATTTCGTATTATTTATAGGACTTTAACCTCTTGTATTTTGGTAACTAGAAGGAATAGGACCTATGTTCATATGACATTTTTGGCTCAAAATGGCCCCAGGAATAAGCTGTTAAAGTTTGTTACACTAGTCCTGAAACACCTTGTATAATCTTTTTCACTATCCTATCAGAAAATAAAATTTTCAGAAATAAAATAAAAGTTTAAATAAGATGGATAAATCTCTCGACAGATGTCATTAATGCATGGCCAACTTAATCGAATTGCGCTACACTTATTATGCTATTTCAAGGTTGAAATTTAAATAAAAATCACAAGATGATATTATTTGACGTATCAAATCTGTATAAAAAAATCCACGACAAAATTTTATATGGAAAAACGATGGATGAAACGGCCATAATAAGCGATAGCGTAATTCAATTAAATTGGTCATGCTAATGTCAAATCATGCCGTTATATATCATTTGCCATGGATCTGATTTTACTTTCTTCCCTAGGGATGAAAAGCATGACTTTATTCTCTACAAATGAGGGAAAAAAGTGTTCCTTTCTGATAGAGTTGTGAAAATATATATTTTTAAATTTACTATCAAATATAATTTCTGTTAGAAAAACGAACAAACCTATTTTCACGGTTAATCCGAGTTTAACGGCTTGAGTATGTCGACCAAAGGTTCCACTAGTTTGTTAAAAAAACACGCGAAGCGAGTTCTGTCCAAAATACTGCATTATTAATCAAAATAACGTTTTACTTTACATTTTTTTCTATTATTTTGGATTTATTTTAAGCGTGCCCGAAATACGTTGGATTACGTGTGTGGAATGTATATTGAATGAAAGATGGGTAAAATTGAGGGTGAAAGACTAGAAATAATAAATGGATGGTTATAATTGAATGTTTATTCTATAAACAAAATATGTGAGGAGCTCGTATGAAAGGAATTATTAATGTGAATGTTTGGTAAAGAATGAATTTAATAAATAAATGTTGTGTGAATGTTTTAAGGTTTTATGCTACTTCATTTATTGAGGCATAGCGTATACATGTTTACAAATTGAAGCCGGTATTCGTATAATTATTTGGCCAGTTATTTATGTAACAATTAATTAAATATATACAGTCTCATTAAGCAGTTACATAGATTATTTCAATTATTAAACAGGTTTAGTTTGCCGGTATTCATTGTTGAGTGTAGTTTTGCTGCTAAAATGCCTGTAAAAATACTAGAGATGGGCGAATATCATCCGCGAATAGTCGAATGCCGCGAATATTGACATTATTCGATATTCGAGATTTTCAAATATTAACGTCAGTATAGCGAACATTCGAATACCTCGAATATCTCGCTATATGTTGACCTCAATTTTTGACTGTTTTTCTTTATCATTTGTACATAAACTTAAAGCTATTACAATACTTTGAAGTTATTAATAACAAAGATATTTTGTTTCAAAACCATGAAGACGTACCATATTTCAAATTTGTTTTTCGCCAACATCAGCCCGTACGTTTTCGTCTTTTTCTTTTTGTTTTAATTTTATTTTATCTTAACAATTTTATTCAAATAATGAAAAGGACATAATTAAATAATTATTAATAATAATTAAATTAACTTTTAGTAGTATTCGAATATTCGAGTACCTCGAATATTCGAGATCTGATTAATATTCGTATTCGAGAAATTTGATAGTCGCCCATCTCTAAAAAATACATATTATCGCTGTTAAACTACGATTATAATCAAATTTCAAACATTTTAGTAGTTACCTAATTTCTGCCTGAGTATAAAATTCACCTTTTTCTATTAATAATTCGTAATTTTAGATTTTCCATCATCAAAATCATCCCTTCAGCCACCGCAAAAGAAGCCAGACTCTTTGATAACATCGCGTTTCGACAAGAATATCATCTCGGAAGCAAAGGTAGCCTCAGTGTCACTTCGCTCCAACGAAAGAAGATCTTCAACGAATTCTTCTTTAGACTCACCGCAATTAGAACGAAAACCAATCAGCAATATGAAAAAATACGACATTGCAAGAACTTCTAACAGTAACGGATATCTTTCCTCACCTTTTTTAGTAGGTAAATCAAATAATACTCAAAAATCTGTGATACAACCAAGATCAGATGATAGTAAGTTTACTTCGGAAAGAAGCGCTTTTAATAAAGTTACTACTAGCAGTAAAGATTCACCAAGTTTTCGACGTAAAAATGTAACTAGAAAATCAGTGAGTAATAATCAAACTTACACAAAATCTGTTGTTAAAAATAATTATTACAATGAAATATCTTCACCGAGTCCCACCAAAAAAGTGACTGAAAAACCACGGTATCATGGTAACCATAACAAACCAGACTTATTACAATTTAGTGATAATAGAGAATATGTCAACTTAACAGCTGTGATACAAGAAGAAAATGATATTAAAAAAGAATCAGCAAAACGACCAGAATCTCCTATTTACGAAAACATTGATGATGTAATAAATAATTTACAACAAATGGAAAAAGAATCAACAATGTTACAAGAGCTTACAAAAGCTGCTGATCAAATACTTCAAGCTGTAAATGGCTACACAGATGAAGACTCTACTAAAGTTAGTACAGACAGTGAAGATGAGTCAAGGAAACATCGTTTAAATTTCAAAAAAACGTCTGAAAGTCTCAGCACAATATCAGAAACAAAATCCTGGAAACAACTTTCTCAAACAAAAGTTTCCAACAATGTTAAAAACCCTAAAAACAGGGTAAAACCAACATCATCAACTTCTTCAATTGAAAGCATAAAAGAATCAAAACCAGTGCCTCCTGTTAGGATGAATAGAGCAACTAAATTAAACGAAGCAAAAAAGAAAATTACTGGAAGTAATTCAGAGCTTAGTAAAGCTACAAAAGCTCGAAGACTGCAAAGAGCCAGTAGTAGAGAAGCTTTGCTTCAGTCGCATGGAAGTTCTTCAGAAGATATTACCAGTAGTATAGATATCAGAAAACCTAGATTAGTCAGAAGATCAAAGACTCAAACTCAAACTGCTACTGAAGAAATTAGTACGAAGAAATCTACACAGAGTTCTGTTAGTAGAAGAACTCAATCAGATGTTAGGAAAAGCGTAGAGAGGTAAGAATATTTACTTAAAATTTTATAGCTCAATTTTCAAAAGAGTTTTAATCAATCTTAAATTTGAATCTAATTTAAACTACGTTCTCATAATTGTTTAAATAAACTCTATATAATAAAGAAAATGATTTGGATTAACTTTTTTAAATCGGACTAGAATAAGATTAAAAAATCTAAAATTCAAGATTAGCTAAAACTACTTTAAGAATCTGTTTTGTAAATGATTAGAAAACCGCTGTACAGCAAAAGAAAGTAAAGAAAAATTTATTAAATTTCAAGTTTTATTTGCATTGCTTTTATTTAAACTATTTCTAAATCGTGATTTTGAAAAATTAGAGTTTTAATTTGTCTCTATTTTTCAGAATACCAGTAATAGGTCTACAAGAAATCAGACATAAAACAGCAGTATCAACAATTAAAAGTACAGCAGAAAAGAATGCAAGCCGAGAGAAGGCGTTGAAAGCAAAAGAAGAGCTGAAAAAGAAGTCTACAGCAAAATCTACAAGTATCACACGAGGTAAGTCCATTAAACATTTATTTGAAATATAATCGATATTATATACAAACATTATTTAATTATCCAAATTTTCTGTACAATATTTAAATATCCATAAACATATGCACCTAATATAGTGTTGGCATATACAGGATGTTAAAAAAGTTCCGGAACGGTGAAATATCTCGAGAAATACAAATCGAATCAAGAAACAAAAAAACACGTGTTTCATATTTTGCAAAAACCTATCTATGCACACAAAACACAAACCCCAACTCCCACCCCCGGGGGGTGGGGCGAGGGTCAACTTTGAAACCTTAAATGGGAACCTCCATTTTTTATTGCAGATTCGTATTCTGCGAAAAAAAAATAAGTTAATTTTATCTGAAACTTTTTTCCAATTCGGAATAGATGGCGGTCTAATCGCAAGGGGACTCGCCGAAAAAAAGTCACCCCAAAAAACAATAAAGGAATAAAATAACGTTTATTTTATAAAATCGTTTTGCAAATTTATTTCAAGAATTTAGTCGGTGGAAGGCTTGTGGCTACTTATCATTATGTTGATTTTTTTTATTTGATTCAATGTTTATTTCTTGTGATATTAGACCTTTTTTACTTTTCTTTGCTTGGTATATATATAACAACGCGTAGACAGCAATATCCGGTTTCTGTAATCTGATTGGTTCAGCTTTGAATAAGCCCCGCCTCTGATCTAGTTCAAATATAAATACGAGCACGCTAAAATTTTCTAACAGCAGGCTCTAAGTTGGGGAGTTAGGTTATGTTTTTCTTTATTAGAAATTGATTTACAAATTCGTTTTATGATAATTAATTTAATTTTTGAATCATTTTAATATCAATAGTATCTCAAAATAACATGAAAACATAGGCAATTGTATTCCTAATGCAACATTGAAAATCGCATGTTTCTGTCTATTTAAAGTTTTGAGATATTGTAGTTTAAACATAAAAATATTAAATTAATGTGGCTCTGCAATTGCAGATTCATCTTAAAATTAGTTTAAAAAATAGACAATTACATTTCTAATCCAACATTGAAAATAGCATGTCTCTATATTTAAAGTGTTGATATATTTTAGTTTAAACATAAAAATATAGTAATTTAAACATAAAAATATTAAATTAATGTGGCTCTGCAATTGCAGATTCATTTTAAAATAACATGAAAACATAGGCAATTTTATTCCTAATACAACATTGAAAACCGCATGTCTCTATCTTTTTTCAAAAAATGTTAATCTACAAAATAAAAAAAAGTTCTACGGGGCGGTCACCCATCTAAACAGTACCCTCTGTCAATGTTGCTTAACTACCCTGATCGCCCGGCGACGCCTTTAACCGCTCGGCCACTGAAATTATACAGCCGTGGCAGAGCGGTTAAAGGCGTCGCCGGGCGATCAGGGTAGTTAAGCAACATTGATAGAGGGTACAGTTTGGATGGGTGAACGCCTTGTATAACATTTTTTTATTTTGTCAATTAACATTATTTGGAAAAAGATAGAAACATGTAGTTTTCAACGTTGGATTTGGCATATAATTGTCTATATTTTAACTAATTTCGAAGAGAATCTGCAATTGCAGATCCTAATTTATTTAATATTTTCATGTTTAAATTTCAATATCTCAATCTTAACAATAAATACCTTTAAATTTAAGTAAATAGAAAAGTGTTTTATTCTTTGATGTTCTATATTTTATCTAATTTTGACGATAATATGCAATTGCAGATTCTGAGTTATTTAATATTTTCATGTTTAAGTTTCATTATCTCAATTTCAAAAATATATACCTTAAAATTTAAGTAAATAGAAAAATGTTTTATTCTCTGATGTTCTATATTTTAACTAATTTTGACGATAATATACAATTGCAGATCCTGATTTATTTAATACCTTAATATTTAAACTTGAATATCTCAATTTCAAAAATAAACACCTTTAATTTTAAGTAAATAGAAAAATGTTTTATTCTTTGATGTTCTATAGTTTAACTAATTTTGACGATAATATGCAATTGCAGATCCTGATTTATTTAATACCTTAATATTTAAACTTGAATATCTCAATTTCAAAAATAAACACCTTTAATTTTAAGTAAATAGAAAAATGTTTTATTCTTTGATGTTCTATAGTTTAACTAATTTTGACGATAATATGCAATTGCAGATCCTAATTTATTTAATATTTTCATGTTTAACCCTTTGCACTCCGTTGTCGCCGTAATTGCGACATTTTTACATTACATGCATGTACTTGTATACTATGTATGTATGTAACTAATATAGTGTTCGAGTTATTGGTATCCCCTATAAGTATTTAGGCTGGAGTGAAAAGGGTTAAACTTCAATATCTCAATTATAGATAAACATATTTGATACGCTAATAATTACAAAATTGCAATCGTCAATATTTGATTGATTTGGAATTGCAGGTTTGACGAGCAGCTCCAACTTCACCCGGCCATCATCGAGGGACGCAGCTTTGGCATCACGCAGCAGCAGCCTGTACGTACCCGGTCCGTGTCCGTGCCTCTGTTCGTGATCCGTGATCGTGATTGTGACGAAACGCCCGTGCGTCTCTGGTAGACTCGTAGCACGGCTGTAGTCAATCTCCTTGCTTGGTTTGATAAGGTTTAACAGTACAGAACACATACATCGTGTGAGACAAACTTTTAGCAAATCAAAATTGTCCTGCAAACAATTATAATAGCAAATTGCATATTACAATAATAATCCTATTCACACTCTCTTTTAAATATTGTTTTTCTGAAATCGTCAAGAAAATACCTACTTTCCTGACGCATTTTAGTATGGAAAATAAGTGTTTACCAAAACATTTGCAAAACAGTCAGGTAAAGTACTTTCTTGACTAGTTAGGAAAGTACTTTACCTGACTCAAGTAAATAAACTAAATAACTACAAAATTTAATAAGATTTTTAATTATTATTATCAATAACGTTAATACTAAATATACAATTGCTTAATTAACTAAAATTTATGCATGACATTGGTGAATTTGAAGCTAAATTATTTGTTGCAATCGATAAATTACTTGGAGATTCAGTGAATAAAATAAGCAAGTAGCACATTTTCTGACAAATTATTTACTTTATTTCGCTTTTTCCAATCCAGGAAGATTTCATACTCTTTATCATATCGGTCTTTGGACTTGCTCGGTAATAAATTTTCAACAGCCGCAGTTGCTTGATTTAAGATTTCAGGAAGAGTACTTGAAAATACCGCCTCATACTCATTTTCATCTATATTTTCCAACATTATAAAGAAATCTTCTCTGTCAACAATATTACTTTTGACACAAATATGTTCAATAGATTTTTCACATAAGATGTTGTTATCAACAACTTTTGTTATCACCTTGGATATGTAGTTTGCTGCCAATATGATTCTTACTAAAAAATTAAACATTTTGAAATATTTATTATTAATTATATTGATAAAATATAAATATGAACGATTTCAGAAAAAATAGTATACATAATACGTCACGAAAGTGTTTTACTTGACTCAGAGAATTAAAATACTCGGCCTGACGGCCTCGTACTTCAAACAACCGCTTCGTCAAGTAAATCATCACTTTTCTGACTTATTATTTAATATACTATTACTGTATTTTAATGCCACAAATTTAATAAATAAATTAAAATATTTGTTGAAAACATAACAAATTGGAAATCGCAAGACGTATCCACATATATTATTTAAAATAAATTGTTTTAAACTTTAATAATGAATATATGAAATAAAATTTGTAGAATTAGGTAAATAATATTAGGTGAACATTTAAACATTGAAAATTTTAAAATTAAAGTACAAAATGAGGTATTCGCTGTAAGAATAGATCTCAGGTTCTCATTTCCATAGTTGAGTATTTGACGTTACATATTTTGCGCTGTCAAACGTTACTGAATTATTTTATTTAAAAATAGTTCAAATAAAAGAGGTAGATAATATTATTCTTCGTGTCTTTTATTTGAAGTATTTTTCTTTAAAATAATCTAGAAACATTTTACAGCGAAAAATATGTACAAAAATGAATCATCACATATTGCTGTGCTGTCATTGGTTGAGAAACAGTCCCCTCTACTGTTCCACTGCTCAGAGCGTATAAATAGGAGAATTTTGAAATTTTCAAACAGCAGCTCTGTTTTAGGAAGTGGGATTATGTTTCTTTGCGTTGTAAATGTATTCACAATCAAATTTATTTTCAGGATTATTTTAAAACATAACAAAGTCTGTACTGTCTTTCCTTAGTTAAACCATTCTATCATTTCTAATGCATTTTAAAATTATTTAACTGTTTCTATTGTTGTTTAATACCTTTACTCATTCGTAGAGTTTTACTACTACATTTCTACCGTAGATACGTAGTTTAAAACCAGCTTTAACCAAAATTAGTAACGTTCTCGTAAAAAGTAGATAATTATATTTATTTCAAACATATTTCCCGGAATATAGATCATTCAAAATAGCTTTATTACTAAAAAGAACAAGATGCATGAAACACCTATAATTAAATATGTTCCTCCTTTAAAGTTTTACCCAACTCTGGGTATAGTAGCTCTGCTATTGCAGATCAGAAGTGATATTTTTGTCGTTAATCAGTAATAATTGTGAAAATCGAATTTTAACAGTCCGATTCACGACCAACTATTTATCCTGTAATGCGATATATTTTTTTTTAATTTGCAGAACAATGAAGAAATACAACAAATCCGAACTAGTGACGAAGTATTGAACGAAGAAAATCTAGTGACTGTTATTTGACTTAGATTTAAGTTCCTATTCATTCACAAATTGTTGAAATGACAATCGTACTTAACAAATAATTTATAATAAAAGTGATACTTTAGTTAATGACCACTTTAAAAACGCGGTGAAATTATTTATTTGCTTTATACTTCACTAAATTCAGTAAATTATTCACTAACAAAATTTTGCTGAGCCTTTTTAATACTTTCTGAAGAATATATTTGCATTTTTTCGTTGTCAAATGTTTATACATTATTTTAAAGACAAATGCTTCAAATAATTTAGGTTTCTTTGTAGTAGTTTTCACTTAAACAACTTAGAAATGTTTGACAGCGGAAAATATGTTAATGATCTTTTGAAAAATCGTTATTTCTATTGAAAATGTGGTCCTAGCTGCATAAAAAGACTACTTTGCTTCTCTTAAATAATTTAATACAATTTGTAAGTAATTTATTGTATTACTGAAGTAACAAAATAATTATAACGTATATGATAATATGTGATTCTACAGTTTGCTTTACTCGAGGTATTGTGATTTAAAATAATAAATAATATTAACATATATTTGTTTTAAATGTTACATATAAATTAATGAAATAATTCATAATCATTTTAAACAAAGTAATTATTTTACAAAGTTTAATTTTGATTGTATTTGTTTGATTACTATTCTATTCAATCAACGTACTTTTTTTTAAGTTAGTAGCGTTCGAAATAAAAAATATATTCAATATGACAGGAAATTAAAACCAATTACAGTACAGATC
Organism: Pterostichus niger; assembly: GCA_947425015.1. NCBI lineage: Eukaryota > Metazoa > Arthropoda > Insecta > Coleoptera > Carabidae > Pterostichus > Pterostichus niger. The sequence continues at coordinate 4,340,360 of OX380350.1, forward strand.
GGACACACTTTTAGATTGAACGGCCGGACTGTCTCTTCTGATGCAAGAGCTTTGTAGGGAGATCCACGCCGATATTACTGAATAAAACTGTCTAACGTAAGTTATTAATTCATATTTTGTAGTAGTTTAAATTGTGGTTACCACTGAACTAGTTACAATTTTTTCCTTGTCCAGCATTACTGAATTATTTTACAGGAAAATATTTCAAATAAAAAAGATAGATAATTTAATTCTGCGTGTCTTTTATTAGAAGTATTTTTCTGTAAAATAATTAGGATACGTTTTACATTGAAAAATATATATCTCGATATGTATCACTCATGTTTATGTGCTCTCATTGGTGTAGAACTTACCCCTACCATTGCTACACTGCTCTAAAGGTATAAATAGGAGCAATTTAAAATTTCTCAGAGCAATTCAATTTGGGAGCAGGGTTATGTTTCTATGCTTTGTAAATGTGTACTCTACAAACCCTTGGCCTACATATCAAATATTTAAAAGTCTGTATTTTTGTTAGTTAATCATTATTTAAAATTACTAACATTAGATGAAATCATTCAAATAAGAAGCACATTTATCTCTAGATATTTGTTTGATTTAGTATGAATAATAAATGTTCAATATTTTTCTTGTATTTTCCTCGGCCTTCCAACAAAGTTACCAAAGTTTTGTGGTCATCCTCAGCTATGACCCGGTTTAGCTGATCGCAATATCAATATAAGATTAAAGTAAATTAATTTTATTATTGAAAATATTGTTCAGAATTTTATTAAATAAAAAAAAAATATATCATCACGCCTTTTATCCATTACTGGGTGTGGTACTCTGCCGTAGCAGATCTCGGTAAGAGATATATTTTTGCGCGTGAGGTGCGGTTATCAGCCATCAAATAACGGCCCCCAAAGATGTTAGTTAAGGGGACACCACAGGAGTAGTTCTAATATAGTGAAAATTGTTTATTGGCGGTGGGAATCAAACCTGGGTTCTCAAATCTAAAAGCAAACTCGATACCACTGAGCCACCTACCCCATTACTTTATTAATTATTAATTATTGTATATCTGAAGAACAATTGAGAAGAATGATTCTAAGTATAAATGAAGTAGGAAAAGGTTTAAATCTATTACTGAATGTTGATAAATGTAAAGTGTTAGTGTTTGAGAAGAGTGATTTGGTGACTGATTGCAATGTTTCGGTGAATGGTGTGAGATTGGGTCAAGTAAATGAGTTTGTATACTTGGGGAGTGTGTTTTCGAGGGATGGACGTATTGATCGAGAGATTGAAAGAAGAGTATCTGCTGAATGTAAGATATTGGGTGCTCTGGGAACCTTTACTCGGAACGTGAATGTATCCAGAGATGCTCGATTGAGTGTTTATAATGGTGTGTTAGTGCCTACGTTGATGTATGGTAGTGAATGTTGGGTATGGATGAAGAAACATGAACGGCGTATAACTGCTGTGGAAATGAGATATTTGCGGGGTGTGTGTGGATATACTAGAAGAGATCGTGTCCGGAATACATTGGCGTATGATAAATGTGATATTGGGAAGAATGTTGTAAGAAGAGTGGGAATAAGTCAGTTGAGATGGTTTGGTCATGTAGAACGTATGTCGAATGACAGATTAGTGAAACAGGTGTATGTTGGTGAAATTGAGGGTGAAAGTTTGCGTGGACGGCCTAGGAACAAGTGGATGAATATGATTGAAGGGTTGTTGCGTGAGCGAAAGATTCTGAGCGTGAAGAATAAACGAGCTTGTATGAAAAGAATTATGAATGTGGTTGAAGCAAAAGTGGTGTGTCAGGATAGGAATGTTTGGAGAAAATTAATTGCGGGATAAATATGATGAATGAAGACAAGCGTATGATTCTTGATTTTAGATTATTGGTTAGATGTTTCGAGTGTTTACCTGCAATTGTGTGGAGACCATCTTCAGAAACAAGCGCAGTGTACAGGAGCGAATGGATGAATGTTTGTTGTGTGGTGATGGATTTTGGTTGTGAGAAAAGAAAGAGTTGGTATGGAGGAAGTGTTAATGTGGTCGAATCGAGTATCGTGTGTCAGAATGAGAATGTTGACGGGTTCGTGCTACCCCATTTAATGGGATATAGCGTGATGTTATGTATGTATGTATGTTTGTATATCATCTTAGATTCTAATTCACATCTCTTTATATTTATAAGATCTCGGACTTGGAATCGTCTCTGTAGCCCACCTGGAGCACAATACTCGTCTCAGAGCCGCTGAAGACTTCAACAACGTCGCCATCTTCTGCAGAGCCTTCATTGTCAGCAGCGTCTCCTAGATTACTCACAAGATTCTGAGTCCTCGGAGCAGACATCAGCTGCACATGTGAAGTAGAACACCTCCAAAAATAAAATAACAACCCCAAACAATATTGTACTTGTAATAATAGTTTTAATAAAATATATGAGTATTTCCTAAATACAATTTATTATTCATTACCTACTTCAGAATTGAGGTAAGATATTTATTTACTACCCTAGATTTGAGGTAAGATGTTTAAGATCATTTTCTGCAGCCTCAACATCATCTTTAACCACCATAGTCGCCATCTTCTCTTAAAACATCCCAGAATGACATCACAGCCGACAGAGCGTGAGTAAATTGATTTAATATTATTTATAATTTTATTTTGTTTATAATTATTGTAAATTTAAAATATAATACTTTGTTTTCATATTTATAAAGCCCCCACGGAGTTGGAAATCGTCCCCGTAGCGAACGTGGAGCACGGAATTCGTCTTGAAGCCTCTGATGTCATCAACAGCGTCATCTCTTTCTGTAAAGTCCCCAGAGTCAATATCGTCTCCTAGATCGCTCGCAAGACTTGAATATTGGTTTTTAATGAAAAACTATATTAAAATATAATCCAAAACTTTTCAAATTTGGTGTATAAGACTACTATATCAATGGATAAACATAATAGGATTTGGTTAAAATGGACTAACCAAAAGTGATACATTACATGAAGCTGCTAACAGTTTTTCTTGAAAAAAATTTAATTATTCTGATTTTAGAAATAAATGCTGCGAATAAAAGTTTTAGAGAATTAAATTCTGCGTCTAGCACATTCAGAATTATTTAATTAGTCTTTTGTATAAGTGAGATATGTTAATTTAAAAATTATATATTTTTTTGTTTTAAAAAAATTAGTTTGTTATGGATTAGAACAAAAATAAGAAAAAAAAATTAAAATTTAATGTCAGATACGTGCAATTAAAAAAATTAAGTAAATAAACAATAATATGTAGTAAACAATGGGAAATTACAAAAATTAATGGAGTTTTGCCCTTAAAATATGTGGAAAACTTTAAAGTGAAATATCTCGAAAACCGTAAGAGATAGAGCAAAAATACCGAAATTTCGCCCCCCAAGGTTCCACCCCTGTAAGCGACCCTTCTCTATCATTTATCAAAGTCTCAAGGGCGTAGGACTAATTATAGTCTCTAACTGATACAAAATTTCGATGGCGCATCAGCTTCGAATTTTGTTGTGTGATTTCAGTGGCGTCACCAGTTTATGTGTCGAAAATTTGAACTAACAATAACGTTAAAATATTAGCAATTTCCATCGAAACTAGACATTATTTGAAAAATTCTTTCAACTAAAAGTTGTTTCTTCTTTTATTCTCTACAGCTTTTGGTTGAAACTTTTTTCCCTACGACCCTTAATTTCGGAGATATAAAAAACCACACTTAAAGTGAATTATCTATTATACTAATAAAAATTTAGGGGATTTTCATTAAATATACATTTAGCCTGAGGTCCTAGAAGCTTAATAAAAAATTTCAGCGAAATCGAAGCTTTATTATTTGTGAAAAATAATAAAAATTGAGATAACAATGTTATCTTCCTAATTCGATATCGTAGATTTAGAAAATTCTAGTTAAAAAATTATTTGGGCCTTAGTTTTTTGGTAAATAACTCATTACTGTTTCAAAAATTCTTATAGGATGAATGTCAAACTAATATGAACCTTAAGTAAATATAATTTAAGATTTAATATCGCATACAAAACCGTAACACAACTGCAAAGAAAACATAATAGTTTTTTAAGTTTATTGCCAAATCTAGAAAGTATTTGATAAAATCTTTCAAATAAAAGATAAATATTATTTAATTCTCTACATATTTTACTTGAAACTTTTTTCTCTACAACTTTTAACTTTGGAGATACGAGAAACCACCCTTAAAGTGAAATATCTACCCTACTAATGCAAATTTTGGGGTCGTCCGCGGACTTCGCATCGAATATGACGCCGTAGAACATGCTTGCAAAATTTCAGCGAAATAGCATATATGGGTACCAATTAGGTGTTTCAAATCCATGGACTAACCCCTTACCATCTTATTTATCGTTAAATTAAAGTATCTCCGATCGCGCTGAAATTTTGCATGCATGTTCTAGGGCTTTATATTCGATGCGGAACCGGGAACGAGGCCAAAATATTCATTAGTAGGGTAGATATTTCACTTTAAGGGTGGTTTTCTGTAACTCCGAAGTTAAGGGTTGTAGAGAAAAATGTTTCAACCAAAAGCTGTAGAGAATAAAATAATAAGCTACTTTTATTTGAAACATTTCATTAAAAAACCTCATAGTTTTGAAAAAAAGTTAAAAAACTATTGATTTTTAATGAAGCTCTGTTCCTGTATTGTATTCGATTTTTTATCTAATGTTACATGTATTTAGGGTTCACTTTAGTTTCACATTCTTCCTATTGTGATTAATAAAATATTAATTAGAAATTTACATAAAAACTATGGCTTAATTAATTTTTTCAATAGAATTTTCGAAATCGACGATATCAAGTTAGGGAGATAACGTTGTTATCTCAAATTTTATTATTTTTTATTATTAATAAAGCTTCGATTTTGCTGAAATTTTTTATTATGCTTTTAGGTCCTCAGGTTAAATGTATATTTTATGAAAATCCCCTAAATTTTTATTAGTATAAAAGATAATTCACTTTGAAGGTGGTTTTTTTATATCTCCGTAATTAAGGGTTGTAGAGAAAAAAGTTTCAACGAAAAGATGTAGAGAAAAATAAAAGAAACAACTCTTATTTGAAAGATTTCTTCAAATAAAGTCTAGTTTTTGTGTAAATCGCTAAATTATGAATGATATTTTTAGTTCAGCTTTGTGCCACATGAAGTGGTGACGCCACTGAAATTACTATTACAATATTTCTTATTCCTAAAGAATAAATATCTTTTAAAAAGATTTATTGTAAAATAATCAATTTAAAACATAGTTTTTATTATTTAAAATAATTAAATAAATAAAATAAAACCGTGAAAAATAGAGCAAAAGTAACGAAATCCCGCCGACCCCTCATAGAACCCTTGAAAAATCGACCGTTTCCTATCCCATGGCGAAGTTTAAAGGGCGTAGGGCAACTATTTAGCCCAAGTAATACGCACTATCATAGGTTTTTCATATTAGGATGTTGTAATTAATTAATTTCAATCATAATTGACCGTATATTAAATAAATAAACAATAACATATAGTAAACAATGGGATATTACAAAAATTAATGGAGTTTTGCCCTTAAAATATTTGGAAAACTTTACAGTGAAATATCTCGAAAACCATAAGAAATAGAGCAAAAATAACGAAATTTCGCCCCCCAAGGATTTACCCCTGTAAGCGACCCTTCTCTATCACCTAGCAAAGTCTCAAGGGCGTAGGACTAATTATAGTCTCTCCCTTGATACAAAATTTCGATGGCGCATCATATTAATAAAGATTCGAATTTTGTTGTGTGATTTCAGTGGCGTCACCAATTTATGTGTCGAAAATTTGAACTAACAATAACGTTAAAATATTAGCAATTTCCATCGAAACTAGACATTATTTGAAAAATTCTTTCAACTAAAAGTTGTTTCTTCTTTTATTCTCTACAGCTTTTGGTTGAAACTTTTTTCCCCACAACCCTTAATTTCGGAGATATAAAAAACCACCCTTAGAATTAATTATCTTTCATACTAATAAAAATTATGGGGATTTTCATTAAATATACGTTTAGCCTGAGGTCCTAGAAGCTTAATACAAAATTTCAGCAAAATCGAAGCTTTATTATTTGTAAAAAATAATAAAAATTGAGATAACAATGTTATCTCCCTAATTCGATATCGTTGAATTAGAAAATTCTAGTTAAAAAATTATTTGGGCCTTAGTTTTTGGGTAAATTACTCATTAATGTTTTAAAAATTCTTATAGGATGGATGTCAAACTAATATGAACCTTAAGTAAATATAATTTAAGATTTAATATCGCATACATGACCGTAACACAACTGCAAACAAAACATGATAGTTTTTTAAGTTTATTGCCAAATCTAGAAAGTATTTGATAAAATCTTTCAAATAAAAGATAAATATTATTTAATTCTCTACATATTTTACTTGAAACTTTTTTCTCTGCAACCCTTAACTTTGGAGATACGAGAAACCACCCTTAAAGTGAAATATCTACCCTACTAATGCAAATTTTGGGGTCGTCCGCGGACTTCGCATCGAATATGACGCCGTAGAACATGCTTGCAAAATTTCAGCGAAATAGCATATATGGGTACCAATTAGGTGTTTCAAATCCATGGACTAACCCCTTACCATCTTATTTATCGGTAAATTAAAGTATCTCCGATCGCGCTGAAATTTTGCATGCATGTTCTAGGGCTTTATATTCGATGCGGAACCGGGAACGAGGCCAAAATATTCATTAGTAGGGTAGATATTTCACTTTAAGGGTGGTTTTCTGTAACTCCGAAGTTAAGGGTTGTAGAGAAAAATGTTTCAACCAAAAGCTGTAGAGAATAAAATAATAAGCTACTTTTATTTGAAACATTTCATTAAAAAACCTCATAGTTTTGAAAAAAAGTTAAAAAACTATTGATTTTTAATGAAGCTCTGTTCCTGTATTGTATTCGATTTTTTATCTAATGTTACATGTATTTAGGGTTCACTTTAGTTTCACATTCTTCCTATTGTGATTAATAAAATATTAATTAGAAATTTACATAAAAACTATGGCTTAATTAATTTTTTCAATAGAATTTTCGAAATCGACGATATCAAGTTAGGGAGATAACGTTGTTATCTCAAATTTTATTATTTTTTATTATTAATAAAGCTTCGATTTTGCTGAAATTTTTTATTAAGCTTTTAGGTCCTCAGGTTAAATGTATATTTTATGAAAATCCCCTAAATTTTTATTAGTATAAAAGATAATTCACTTTGAAGGTGGTTTTTTTATATCTCCGTAATTAAGGGTTGTAGAGAAAAAAGTTTCAACGAAAAGATGTAGAGAAAAATAAAAGAAACAACTCTTATTTGAAAGATTTCTTCAAATAAAGTCTAGTTTTTGTGTAAATCGCTAAATTATGAATGATATTTTTAGTTCAGCTTTGTGCCACATGAAGTGGTGACGCCACTGAAATTACTATTACAATATTTCTTATTCTTAAAGAATAAATATCTTTTAAAAAGATTTATTGTAAAATAATCAATTTAAAACATAGTTTTTATTATTTAAAATAATTAAATAAATAAAATAAAACCGTGAAAAATAGAGCAAAAGTAACGAAATCCCGCCGACCCCTCATAGAACCCTTGAAAAATCGACCGTTTCCTATCCCATGGCGAAGTTTAAAGGGCGTAGGGCAACTATTTAGCCCAAGTAATACGCACTATCATAGGTTTTTCATATTAGGATGTTGTAATTAATTAATTTCAATCATAATTGACCGTATATTAAATAAATAAACAATAACATATAGTAAACAATGGGATATTACAAAAATTAATGGAGTTTTGCCCTTAAAATATTTGGAAAACTTTACAGTGAAATATCTCGAAAACCATAAGAAATAGAGCAAAAATAACGAAATTTCGCCCCCCTAGGATCTACCCCTGTAAGCGACCCTTCTCTATCACCTAGCAAAGTCTCAAGGGCGTAGGACTAATTATAGTCTCTCCCTTGATACAAAATTTCGATGGCGCATCATATTAATAAAGATTCGAATTTTGTTGTGTGATTTCAGTGGCGTCACCAATTTATGTGTCGAAAATTTGAACTAACAATAACGTTAAAATATTAGCAATTTCCATCGAAACTAGACATTATTTGAAAAATTCTTTCAACTAAAAGTTGTTTCTTCTTTTATTCTCTACAGCTTTTGGTTGAAACTTTTTTCCCCACAACCCTTAATTTCGGAGATATAAAAAACCACCCTTAGAATTAATTATCTTTCATACTAATGAAAATTATGGGGATTTTCATTAAATATACGTTTAGCCTGAGGTCCTAGAAGCTTAATACAAAATTTCAGCAAAATCGAAGCTTTATTATTTGTAAAAAATAATAAAAATTGAGATAACAATGTTATCTCCCTAATTCGATATCGTTGAATTAGAAAATTCTAGTTAAAAAATTATTTGGGCCTTAGTTTTTGGGTAAATTACTCATTAATGTTTTAAAAATTCTTATAGGATGGATGTCAAACTAATATGAACCTTAAGTAAATATAATTTAAGATTTAATATCGCATACATGACCGTAACACAACTGCAAACAAAACATGATAGTTTTTTAAGTTTATTGCCAAATCTAGAAAGTATTTGATAAAATCTTTCAAATAAAAGATAAATATTATTTAATTCTCTACATATTTTACTTGAAACTTTTTTCTCTGCAACCCTTAACTTTGGAGATACGAGAAACCACCCTTAAAGTGAAATATCTACCCTACTAATGCAAATTTTGGGGTCGTCCGCGGACTTCGCATCGAATATGACGCCGTAGAACATGCTTGCAAAATTTCAGCGAAATAGCATATATGGGTACCAATTAGGTGTTTCAAATCCATGGACTAACCCCTTACCATCTTATTTATCGGTAAATTAAAGTATCTCCGATCGCGCTGAAATTTTGCATGCATGTTCTAGGGCTTTATATTCGATGCGGAACCGGGAACGAGGCCAAAATATTCATTAGTAGGGTAGATATTTCACTTTAAGGGTGGTTTTCTGTAACTCCGAAGTTAAGGGTTGTAGAGAAAAATGTTTCAACCAAAAGCTGTAGAGAATAAAATAATAAGCTACTTTTATTTGAAACATTTCATTAAAAAACCTCATAGTTTTGAAAAAAAGTTAAAAAACTATTGCTTTTTTATGTATCTTTGTTCATGTATTGTATTCGATTTTTTATCTAATGTTACATGTATTTAGGGTTCACTTTAGTTTCACATTCTTCCTATTGTGATTAATAAAATATTAATTAGAAATTTACATAAAAACTATGGCTTAATTAATTTTTTCAATAGAATTTTCGAAATCGACGATATCAAGTTAGGGAGATAACGTTGTTATCTCAAATTTTATTATTTTTTATTATTAATAAAGCTTCGATTTTGCTGAAATTTTTTATTAAGCTTTTAGGTCCTCAGGTTAAATGTATATTTTATGAAAATCCCCTAAATTTTTATTAGTATAAAAGATAATTCACTTTGAAGGTGGTTTTTTTATATCTCCGTAATTAAGGGTTGTAGAGAAAAAAGTTTCAACGAAAAGATGTAGAGAAAAATAAAAGAAACAACTCTTATTTGAAAGATTTCTTCAAATAAAGTCTAGTTTTTGTGTAAATCGCTAAATTATGAATGATATTTTTAGTTCAGCTTTGTGCCACATGAAGTGGTGACGCCACTGAAATTACTATTACAATATTTCTTATTCTTAAAGAATAAATATCTTTTAAAAAGATTTATTGTAAAATAATCAATTTAAAACATAGTTTTTATTATTTAAAATAATTAAATAAATAAAATAAAACCGTGAAAAATAGAGCAAAAGTAACGAAATCCCGCCGACCCCTCATAGAACCCTTGAAAAATCGACCGTTTCCTATCCCATGGCGAAGTTTAAAGGGCGTAGGGCAACTATTTAGCCCAAGTAATACGCACTATCATAGGTTTTTCATATTAGGATGTTGTAATTAATTAATTTCAATCATAATTGACCGTATATTAAATAAATAAACAATAACATATAGTAAACAATGGGATATTACAAAAATTAATGGAGTTTTGCCCTTAAAATATTTGGAAAACTTTACAGTGAAATATCTCGAAAACCATAAGAAATAGAGCAAAAATAACGAAATTTCGCCCCCCTAGGATCTACCCCTGTAAGCGACCCTTCTCTATCACCTAGCAAAGTCTCAAGGGCGTAGGACTAATTATAGTCTCTCCCTTGATACAAAATTTCGATGGCGCATCATATTAATAAAGATTCGAATTTTGTTGTGTGATTTCAGTGGCGTCACCAATTTATGTGTCGAAAATTTGAACTAACAATAACGTTAAAATATTAGCAATTTCCATCGAAACTAGACATTATTTGAAAAATTCTTTCAACTAAAAGTTGTTTCTTCTTTTATTCTCTACAGCTTTTGGTTGAAACTTTTTTCCCCACAACCCTTAATTTCGGAGATATAAAAAACCACCCTTAGAATTAATTATCTTTCATACTAATGAAAATTATGGGGATTTTCATTAAATATACGTTTAGCCTGAGGTCCTAGAAGCTTAATACAAAATTTCAGCAAAATCGAAGCTTTATTATTTGTAAAAAATAATAAAAATTGAGATAACAATGTTATCTCCCTAATTCGATATCGTTGAATTAGAAAATTCTAGTTAAAAAATTATTTGGGCCTTAGTTTTTGGGTAAATTACTCATTAATGTTTTAAAAATTCTTATAGGATGGATGTCAAACTAATATGAACCTTAAGTAAATATAATTTAAGATTTAATATCGCATACATGACCGTAACACAACTGCAAACAAAACATGATAGTTTTTTAAGTTTATTGCCAAATCTAGAAAGTATTTGATAAAATCTTTCAAATAAAAGATAAATATTATTTAATTCTCTACATATTTTACTTGAAACTTTTTTCTCTGCAACCCTTAACTTTGGAGATACGAGAAACCACCCTTAAAGTGAAATATCTACCCTACTAATGCAAATTTTGGGGTCGTCCGCGGACTTCGCATCGAATATGACGCCGTAGAACATGCTTGCAAAATTTCAGCGAAATAGCATATATGGGTACCAATTAGGTGTTTCAAATCCATGGACTAACCCCTTACCATCTTATTTATCGGTAAATTAAAGTATCTCCGATCGCGCTGAAATTTTGCATGCATGTTCTAGGGCTTTATATTCGATGCGGAACCGGGAACGAGGCCAAAATATTCATTAGTAGGGTAGATATTTCACTTTAAGGGTGGTTTTCTGTAACTCCGAAGTTAAGGGTTGTAGAGAAAAATGTTTCAACCAAAAGCTGTAGAGAATAAAATAATAAGCTACTTTTATTTGAAACATTTCATTAAAAAACCTCATAGTTTTGAAAAAAAGTTAAAAAACTATTGCTTTTTTATGTATCTTTGTTCATGTATTGTATTCGATTTTTTATCTAATGTTACATGTATTTAGGGTTCACTTTAGTTTCACATTCTTCCTATTGTGATTAATAAAATATTAATTAGAAGTTTACATAAAAACTATGGCTTAATTAATTTTTTCAATAGAATTTTCGAAATCGACGATATCAAGTTAGGGAGATAACGTTGTTATCTCAAATTTTATTATTTTTTATTATTAATAAAGCTTCGATTTTGCTGAAATTTTTTATTAAGCTTTTAGGTCCTCAGGTTAAATGTATATTTTATGAAAATCCCCTAAATTTTTATTAGTATAAAAGATAATTCACTTTGAAGGTGGTTTTTTTATATCTCCGTAATTAAGGGTTGTAGAGAAAAAAGTTTCAACGAAAAGATGTAGAGAAAAATAAAAGAAACAACTCTTATTTGAAAGATTTCTTCAAATAAAGTCTAGTTTTTGTGTAAATCGCTAAATTATGAATGATATTTTTAGTTCAGCTTTGTGCCACATGAAGTGGTGACGCCACTGAAATTACTATTACTATATTTCTTATTCTTAAAGAATAAATATCTTTTAAAAAGATTTATTGTAAAATAATCAATTTAAAACATAGTTTTTATTATTTAAAATAATTAAATAAATAAAATAAAACCGTGAAAAATAGAGCAAAAGTAACGAAATCCCGCCGACCCCTCATAGAACCCTTGAAAAATCGACCGTTTCCTATCCCATGGCGAAGTTTAAAGGGCGTAGAGCAACTATTTAGCCCAAGTAATACGCACTATCATAGGTTTTTCATATTAGGATGTTGTAATTAATTAATTTCAATCATAATTGACCGTATATTAAATAAATAAACAATAACATATAGTAAACAATGGGATATTACAAAAATTAATGGAGTTTTGCCCTTAAAATATTTGGAAAACTTTACAGTGAAATATCTCGAAAACCATAAGAAATAGAGCAAAAATAACGAAATTTCGCCCCCCTAGGATCTACCCCTGTAAGCGACCCTTCTCTATCACCTAGCAAAGTCTCAAGGGCGTAGGACTAATTATAGTCTCTCCCTTGATACAAAATTTCGATGGCGCATCATATTAATAAAGATTCGAATTTTGTTGTGTGATTTCAGTGGCGTCACCAATTTATGTGTCGAAAATTTGAACTAACAATAACGTTAAAATATTAGCAATTTCCATCGAAACTAGACATTATTTGAAAAATTCTTTCAACTAAAAGTTGTTTCTTCTTTTATTCTCTACAGCTTTTGGTTGAAACTTTTTTCCCCACAACCCTTAATTTCGGAGATATAAAAAACCACCCTTAGAATTAATTATCTTTCATACTAATAAAAATTATGGGGATTTTCATTAAATATACGTTTAGCCTGAGGTCCTAGAAGCTTAATACAAAATTTCAGCAAAATCGAAGCTTTATTATTTGTAAAAAATAATAAAAATTGAGATAACAATGTTATCTCCCTAATTCGATATCGTTGAATTAGAAAATTCTAGTTAAAAAATTATTTGGGCCTTAGTTTTTGGGTAAATTACTCATTAATGTTTTAAAAATTCTTATAGGATGGATGTCAAACTAATATGAACCTTAAGTAAATATAATTTAAGATTTAATATCGCATACATGACCGTAACACAACTGCAAACAAAACATGATAGTTTTTTAAGTTTATTGCCAAATCTAGAAAGTATTTGATAAAATCTTTCAAATAAAAGATAAATATTATTTAATTCTCTACATATTTTACTTGAAACTTTTTTCTCTGCAACCCTTAACTTTGGAGATACGAGAAACCACCCTTAAAGTGAAATATCTACCCTACTAATGCAAATTTTGGGGTCGTCCGCGGACTTCGCATCGAATATGACGCCGTAGAACATGCTTGCAAAATTTCAGCGAAATAGCATATATGGGTACCAATTAGGTGTTTCAAATCCATGGACTAACCCCTTACCATCTTATTTATCGGTAAATTAAAGTATCTCCGATCGCGCTGAAATTTTGCATGCATGTTCTAGGGCTTTATATTCGATGCGGAACCGGGAACGAGGCCAAAATATTCATTAGTAGGGTAGATATTTCACTTTAAGGGTGGTTTTCTGTAACTCCGAAGTTAAGGGTTGTAGAGAAAAATGTTTCAACCAAAAGCTGTAGAGAATAAAATAATAAGCTACTTTTATTTGAAACATTTCATTAAAAAACCTCATAGTTTTGAAAAAAAGTTAAAAAACTATTGCTTTTTTATGTATCTTTGTTCATGTATTGTATTCGATTTTTTATCTAATGTTACATGTATTTAGGGTTCACTTTAGTTTCACATTCTTCCTATTGTGATTAATAAAATATTAATTAGAAGTTTACATAAAAACTATGGCTTAATTAATTTTTTCAATAGAATTTTCGAAATCGACGATATCAAGTTAGGGAGATAACGTTGTTATCTCAAATTTTATTATTTTTTATTATTAATAAAGCTTCGATTTTGCTGAAATTTTTTATTAAGCTTTTAGGTCCTCAGGTTAAATGTATATTTTATGAAAATCCCCTAAATTTTTATTAGTATAAAAGATAATTCACTTTGAAGGTGGTTTTTTTATATCTCCGTAATTAAGGGTTGTAGAGAAAAAAGTTTCAACGAAAAGATGTAGAGAAAAATAAAAGAAACAACTCTTATTTGAAAGATTTCTTCAAATAAAGTCTAGTTTTTGTGTAAATCGCTAAATTATGAATGATATTTTTAGTTCAGCTTTGTGCCACATGAAGTGGTGACGCCACTGAAATTACTATTACAATATTTCTTATTCTTAAAGAATAAATATCTTTTAAAAAGATTTATTGTAAAATAATCAATTTAAAACATAGTTTTTATTATTTAAAATAATTAAATAAATAAAATAAAACCGTGAAAAATAGAGCAAAAGTAACGAAATCCCGCCGACCCCTCATAGAACCCTTGAAAAATCGACCGTTTCCTATCCCATGGCGAAGTTTAAAGGGCGTAGGGCAACTATTTAGCCCAAGTAATACGCACTATCATAGGTTTTTCATATTAGGATGTTGTAATTAATTAATTTCAATCATAATTGACCGTATATTAAATAAATAAACAATAACATATAGTAAACAATGGGATATTACAAAAATTAATGGAGTTTTGCCCTTAAAATATTTGGAAAACTTTACAGTGAAATATCTCGAAAACCATAAGAAATAGAGCAAAAATAACGAAATTTCGCCCCCCTAGGATCTACCCCTGTAAGCGACCCTTCTCTATCACCTAGCAAAGTCTCAAGGGCGTAGGACTAATTATAGTCTCTCCCTTGATACAAAATTTCGATGGCGCATCATATTAATAAAGATTCGAATTTTGTTGTGTGATTTCAGTGGCGTCACCAATTTATGTGTCGAAAATTTGAACTAACAATAACGTTAAAATATTAGCAATTTCCATCGAAACTAGACATTATTTGAAAAATTCTTTCAACTAAAAGTTGTTTCTTCTTTTATTCTCTACAGCTTTTGGTTGAAACTTTTTTCCCCACAACCCTTAATTTCGGAGATATAAAAAACCACCCTTAGAATTAATTATCTTTCATACTAATAAAAATTATGGGGATTTTCATTAAATATACGTTTAGCCTGAGGTCCTAGAAGCTTAATACAAAATTTCAGCAAAATCGAAGCTTTATTATTTGTAAAAAATAATAAAAATTGAGATAACAATGTTATCTCCCTAATTCGATATCGTTGAATTAGAAAATTCTAGTTAAAAAATTATTTGGGCCTTAGTTTTTGGGTAAATTACTCATTAATGTTTTAAAAATTCTTATAGGATGGATGTCAAACTAATATGAACCTTAAGTAAATATAATTTAAGATTTAATATCGCATACATGACCGTAACACAACTGCAAACAAAACATGATAGTTTTTTAAGTTTATTGCCAAATCTAGAAAGTATTTGATAAAATCTTTCAAATAAAAGATAAATATTATTTAATTCTCTACATATTTTACTTGAAACTTTTTTCTCTGCAACCCTTAACTTTGGAGATACGAGAAACCACCCTTAAAGTGAAATATCTACCCTACTAATGCAAATTTTGGGGTCGTCCGCGGACTTCGCATCGAATATGACGCCGTAGAACATGCTTGCAAAATTTCAGCGAAATAGCATATATGGGTACCAATTAGGTGTTTCAAATCCATGGACTAACCCCTTACCATCTTATTTATCGGTAAATTAAAGTATCTCCGATCGCGCTGAAATTTTGCATGCATGTTCTAGGGCTTTATATTCGATGCGGAACCGGGAACGAGGCCAAAATATTCATTAGTAGGGTAGATATTTCACTTTAAGGGTGGTTTTCTGTAACTCCGAAGTTAAGGGTTGTAGAGAAAAATGTTTCAACCAAAAGCTGTAGAGAATAAAATAATAAGCTACTTTTATTTGAAACATTTCATTAAAAAACCTCATAGTTTTGAAAAAAAGTTAAAAAACTATTGCTTTTTTATGTATCTTTGTTCATGTATTGTATTCGATTTTTTATCTAATGTTACATGTATTTAGGGTTCACTTTAGTTTCACATTCTTCCTATTGTGATTAATAAAATATTAATTAGAAATTTACATAAAAACTATGGCTTAATTAATTTTTTCAATAGAATTTTCGAAATCGACGATATCAAGTTAGGGAGATAACGTTGTTATCTCAAATTTTATTATTTTTTATTATTAATAAAGCTTCGATTTTGCTGAAATTTTTTATTAAGCTTTTAGGTCCTCAGGTTAAATGTATATTTTATGAAAATCCCCTAAATTTTTATTAGTATAAAAGATAATTCACTTTGAAGGTGGTTTTTTTATATCTCCGTAATTAAGGGTTGTAGAGAAAAAAGTTTCAACGAAAAGATGTAGAGAAAAATAAAAGAAACAACTCTTATTTGAAAGATTTCTTCAAATAAAGTCTAGTTTTTGTGTAAATCGCTAAATTATGAATGATATTTTTAGTTCAGCTTTGTGCCACATGAAGTGGTGACGCCACTGAAATTACTATTACAATATTTCTTATTCTTAAAGAATAAATATCTTTTAAAAAGATTTATTGTAAAATAATCAATTTAAAACATAGTTTTTATTATTTAAAATAATTAAATAAATAAAATAAAACCGTGAAAAATAGAGCAAAAGTAACGAAATCCCGCCGACCCCTCATAGAACCCTTGAAAAATCGACCGTTTCCTATCCCATGGCGAAGTTTAAAGGGCGTAGGGCAACTATTTAGCCCAAGTAATACGCACTATCATAGGTTTTTCATATTAGGATGTTGTAATTAATTAATTTCAATCATAATTGACCGTATATTAAATAAATAAACAATAACATATAGTAAACAATGGGATATTACAAAAATTAATGGAGTTTTGCCCTTAAAATATTTGGAAAACTTTACAGTGAAATATCTCGAAAACCATAAGAAATAGAGCAAAAATAACGAAATTTCGCCCCCCTAGGATCTACCCCTGTAAGCGACCCTTCTCTATCACCTAGCAAAGTCTCAAGGGCGTAGGACTAATTATAGTCTCTCCCTTGATACAAAATTTCGATGGCGCATCATATTAATAAAGATTCGAATTTTGTTGTGTGATTTCAGTGGCGTCACCAATTTATGTGTCGAAAATTTGAACTAACAATAACGTTAAAATATTAGCAATTTCCATCGAAACTAGACATTATTTGAAAAATTCTTTCAACTAAAAGTTGTTTCTTCTTTTATTCTCTACAGCTTTTGGTTGAAACTTTTTTCCCCACAACCCTTAATTTCGGAGATATAAAAAACCACCCTTAGAATTAATTATCTTTCATACTAATAAAAATTATGGGGATTTTCATTAAATATACGTTTAGCTTGAGGTCCTAGAAGCTTAATACAAAATTTCAGCAAAATCGAAGCTTTATTATTTGTAAAAAATAATAAAAATTGAGATAACAATGTTATCTCCCTAATTCGATATCGTTGAATTAGAAAATTCTAGTTAAAAAATTATTTGGGCCTTAGTTTTTGGGTAAATTACTCATTAATGTTTTAAAAATTCTTATAGGATGGATGTCAAACTAATATGAACCTTAAGTAAATATAATTTAAGATTTAATATCGCATACATGACCGTAACACAACTGCAAACAAAACATGATAGTTTTTTAAGTTTATTGCCAAATCTAGAAAGTATTTGATAAAATCTTTCAAATAAAAGATAAATATTATTTAATTCTCTACATATTTTACTTGAAACTTTTTTCTCTGCAACCCTTAACTTTGGAGATACGAGAAACCACCCTTAAAGTGAAATATCTACCCTACTAATGCAAATTTTGGGGTCGTCCGCGGACTTCGCATCGAATATGACGCCTTAGAACATGCTTGCAAAATTTCAGCGAAATAGCATATATGGGTACCAATTAGGTGTTTCAAATCCATGGACTAAACCCTTACCATCTTATTTATCGTTAAATTAAAGTATCTCCGATCGCGCTGAAATTTTGCATGCATGTTCTAAGGCTTTATATTCGATGCGGAACCGGGAACGTGGCCAAAATATTCATTAGTAGGGTAGATATTTCACTTTAAGGGTGGTTTTCTGTAACTCCGAAGTTAAGGGTTGTAGAGAAAAATGTTTCAACCAAAAGCTGTAGAGAATAAAATAATAAGCTACTTTTATTTGAAACATTTCATTAAAAAACCTCATAGTTTTGAAAAAAAGTTAAAAAACTATTGCTTTTTTATGTATCTTTGTTCATGTATTGTATTCGATTTTTTATCTAATGTTACATGTATTTAGGGTTCACTTTAGTTTCACATTCTTCCTATTGTGATTAATAAAATATTAATTAGAAATTTACATAAAAACTATGGCTTAATTAATTTTTTCAATAGAATTTTCGAAATCGACGATATCAAGTTAGGGAGATAACGTTGTTATCTCAAATTTTATTATTTTTTATTATTAATAAAGCTTCGATTTTGCTGAAATTTTTTATTAAGCTTTTAGGTCCTCAGGTTAAATGTATATTTTATGAAAATCCCCTAAATTTTTATTAGTATAAAAGATAATTCACTTTGAAGGTGGTTTTTTTATATCTCCGTAATTAAGGGTTGTAGAGAAAAAAGTTTCAACGAAAAGATGTAGAGAAAAATAAAAGAAACAACTCTTATTTGAAAGATTTCTTCAAATAAAGTCTAGTTTTTGTGTAAATCGCTAAATTATGAATGATATTTTTAGTTCAGCTTTGTGCCACATGAAGTGGTGACGCCACTGAAATTACTATTACAATATTTCTTATTCTTAAAGAATAAATATCTTTTAAAAAGATTTATTGTAAAATAATCAATTTAAAACATAGTTTTTATTATTTAAAATAATTAAATAAATAAAATAAAACCGTGAAAAATAGAGCAAAAGTAACGAAATCCCGCCGACCCCTCATAGAACCCTTGAAAAATCGACCGTTTCCTATCCCATGGCGAAGTTTAAAGGGCGTAGGGCAACTATTTAGCCCAAGTAATACGCACTATCATAGGTTTTTCATATTAGGATGTTGTAATTAATTAATTTCAATCATAATTGACCGTATATTAAATAAATAAACAATAACATATAGTAAACAATGGGATATTACAAAAATTAATGGAGTTTTGCCCTTAAAATATTTGGAAAACTTTACAGTGAAATATCTCGAAAACCATAAGAAATAGAGCAAAAATAACGAAATTTCGCCCCCCTAGGATCTACCCCTGTAAGCGACCCTTCTCTATCACCTAGCAAAGTCTCAAGGGCGTAGGACTAATTATAGTCTCTCCCTTGATACAAAATTTCGATGGCGCATCATATTAATAAAGATTCGAATTTTGTTGTGTGATTTCAGTGGCGTCACCAATTTATGTGTCGAAAATTTGAACTAACAATAACGTTAAAATATTAGCAATTTCCATCGAAACTAGACATTATTTGAAAAATTCTTTCAACTAAAAGTTGTTTCTTCTTTTATTCTCTACAGCTTTTGGTTGAAACTTTTTTCCCCACAACCCTTAATTTCGGAGATATAAAAAACCACCCTTAGAATTAATTATCTTTCATACTAATAAAAATTATGGGGATTTTCATTAAATATACGTTTAGCCTGAGGTCCTAGAAGCTTAATACAAAATTTCAGCAAAATCGAAGCTTTATTATTTGTAAAAAATAATAAAAATTGAGATAACAATGTTATCTCCCTAATTCGATATCGTTGAATTAGAAAATTCTAGTTAAAAAATTATTTGGGCCTTAGTTTTTGGGTAAATTACTCATTAATGTTTTAAAAATTCTTATAGGATGGATGTCAAACTAATATGAACCTTAAGTAAATATAATTTAAGATTTAATATCGCATACATGACCGTAACACAACTGCAAACAAAACATGATAGTTTTTTAAGTTTATTGCCAAATCTAGAAAGTATTTGATAAAATCTTTCAAATAAAAGATAAATATTATTTAATTCTCTACATATTTTACTTGAAACTTTTTTCTCTGCAACCCTTAACTTTGGAGATACGAGAAACCACCCTTAAAGTGAAATATCTACCCTACTAATGCAAATTTTGGGGTCGTCCGCGGACTTCGCATCGAATATGACGCCTTAGAACATGCTTGCAAAATTTCAGCGAAATAGCATATATGGGTACCAATTAGGTGTTTCAAATCCATGGACTAACCCCTTACCATCTTATTTATCGTTAAATTAAAGTATCTCCGATCGCGCTGAAATTTTGCATGCATGTTCTAAGGCTTTATATTCGATGCGGAACCGGGAACGTGGCCAAAATATTCATTAGTAGGGTAGATATTTCACTTTAAGGGTGGTTTTCTGTAACTCCGAAGTTAAGGGTTGTAGAGAAAAATGTTTCAACCAAAAGCTGTAGAGAATAAAATAATAAGCTACTTTTATTTGAAACATTTCATTAAAAAACCTCATAGTTTTGAAAAAAAGTTAAAAAACTATTGCTTTTTTATGTATCTTTGTTCATGTATTGTATTCGATTTTTTATCTAATGTTACATGTATTTAGGGTTCACTTTAGTTTCACATTCTTCCTATTGTGATTAATAAAATATTAATTAGAAATTTACATAAAAACTATGGCTTAATTAATTTTTTCAATAGAATTTTCGAAATCGACGATATCAAGTTAGGGAGATAACGTTGTTATCTCAAATTTTATTATTTTTTATTATTAATAAAGCTTCGATTTTGCTGAAATTTTTTATTAAGCTTTTAGGTCCTCAGGTTAAATGTATATTTTATGAAAATCCCCTAAATTTTTATTAGTATAAAAGATAATTCACTTTGAAGGTGGTTTTTTTATATCTCCGTAATTAAGGGTTGTAGAGAAAAAAGTTTCAACGAAAAGATGTAGAGAAAAATAAAAGAAACAACTCTTATTTGAAAGATTTCTTCAAATAAAGTCTAGTTTTTGTGTAAATCGCTAAATTATGAATGATATTTTTAGTTCAGCTTTGTGCCACATGAAGTGGTGACGCCACTGAAATTACTATTACAATATTTCTTATTCTTAAAGAATAAATATCTTTTAAAAAGATTTATTGTAAAATAATCAATTTAAAACATAGTTTTTATTATTTAAAATAATTAAATAAATAAAATAAAACCGTGAAAAATAGAGCAAAAGTAACGAAATCCCGCCGACCCCTCATAGAACCCTTGAAAAATCGACCGTTTCTTATCCCATGGCGAAGTTTAAAGGGCGTAGGGCAACTATTTAGCCCAAGTAATACGCACTATCATAGGTTTTTCATATTAGGATGTTGTAATTAATTAATTTCAATCATAATTGACCGTATATTAAATAAATAAACAATAACATATAGTAAACAATGGGATATTACAAAAATTAATGGAGTTTTGCCCTTAAAATATTTGGAAAACTTTACAGTGAAATATCTCGAAAACCATAAGAAATAGAGCAAAAATAACGAAATTTCGCCCCCCTAGGATCTACCCCTGTAAGCGACCCTTCTCTATCACCTAGCAAAGTCTCAAGGGCGTAGGACTAATTATAGTCTCTCCCTTGATACAAAATTTCGATGGCGCATCATATTAATAAAGATTCGAATTTTGTTGTGTGATTTCAGTGGCGTCACCAATTTATGTGTCGAAAATTTGAACTAACAATAACGTTAAAATATTAGCAATTTCCATCGAAACTAGACATTATTTGAAAAATTCTTTCAACTAAAAGTTGTTTCTTCTTTTATTCTCTACAGCTTTTGGTTGAAACTTTTTTCCCCACAACCCTTAATTTCGGAGATATAAAAAACCACCCTTAGAATTAATTATCTTTCATACTAATAAAAATTATGGGGATTTTCATTAAATATACGTTTAGCCTGAGGTCCTAGAAGCTTAATACAAAATTTCAGCAAAATCGAAGCTTTATTATTTGTAAAAAATAATAAAAATTGAGATAACAATGTTATCTCCCTAATTCGATATCGTTGAATTAGAAAATTCTAGTTAAAAAATTATTTGGGCCTTAGTTTTTGGGTAAATTACTCATTAATGATTTAAAAATTCTTATAGGATGGATGTCAAACTAATATGAACCTTAAGTAAATATAATTTAAGATTTAATATCGCATACATGACCGTAACACAACTGCAAACAAAACATGATAGTTTTTTAAGTTTATTGCCAAATCTAGAAAGTATTTGATAAAATCTTTCAAATAAAAGATAAATATTATTTAATTCTCTACATATTTTACTTGAAACTTTTTTCTCTGCAACCCTTAACTTTGGAGATACGAGAAACCACCCTTAAAGTGAAATATCTACCCTACTAATGCAAATTTTGGGGTCGTCCGCGGACTTCGCATCGAATATGACGCCGTAGAACATGCTTGCAAAATTTCAGCGAAATAGCATATATGGGTACCAATTAGGTGTTTCAAATCCATGGACTAACCCCTTACCATCTTATTTATCGTTAAATTAAAGTATCTCCGATCGCGCTGAAATTTTGCATGCATGTTCTAGGGCTTTATATTCGATGCGGAACCGGGAACGAGGCCAAAATATTCATTAGTAGGGTAGATATTTCACTTTAAGGGTGGTTTTCTGTAACTCCGAAGTTAAGGGTTGTAGAGAAAAATGTTTCAACCAAAAGCTGTAGAGAATAAAATAATAAGCTACTTTTATTTGAAACATTTCATTAAAAAACCTCATAGTTTTGAAAAAAAGTTAAAAAACTATTGCTTTTTTATGTATCTTTGTTCATGTATTGTATTCGATTTTTTATCTAATGTTACATGTATTTAGGGTTCACTTTAGTTTCACATTCTTCCTATTGTGATTAATAAAATATTAATTAGAAATTTACATAAAAACTATGGCTTAATTAATTTTTTCAATAGAATTTTCGAAATCGACGATATCAAGTTAGGGAGATAACGTTGTTATCTCAAATTTTATTATTTTTTATTATTAATAAAGCTTCGATTTTGCTGAAATTTTTTATTAAGCTTTTAGGTCCTCAGGTTAAATGTATATTTTATGAAAATCCCCTAAATTTTTATTAGTATAAAAGATAATTCACTTTGAAGGTGGTTTTTTTATATCTCCGTAATTAAGGGTTGTAGAGAAAAAAGTTTCAACGAAAAGATGTAGAGAAAAATAAAAGAAACAACTCTTATTTGAAAGATTTCTTCAAATAAAGTCTAGTTTTTGTGTAAATCGCTAAATTATGAATGATATTTTTAGTTCAGCTTTGTGCCACATGAAGTGGTGACGCCACTGAAATTACTATTACAATATTTCTTATTCTTAAAGAATAAATATCTTTTAAAAAGATTTATTGTAAAATAATCAATTTAAAACATAGTTTTTATTATTTAAAATAATTAAATAAATAAAATAAAACCGTGAAAAATAGAGCAAAAGTAACGAAATCCCGCCGACCCCTCATAGAACCCTTGAAAAATCGACCGTTTCCTATCCCATGGCGAAGTTTAAAGGGCGTAGGGCAACTATTTAGCCCAAGTAATACGCACTATCATAGGTTTTTCATATTAGGATGTTGTAATTAATTAATTTCAATCATAATTGACCGTATATTAAATAAATAAACAATAACATATAGTAAACAATGGGATATTACAAAAATTAATGGAGTTTTGCCCTTAAAATATTTGGAAAACTTTACAGTGAAATATCTCGAAAACCATAAGAAATAGAGCAAAAATAACGAAATTTCGCCCCCCTAGGATCTACCCCTGTAAGCGACCCTTCTCTATCACCTAGCAAAGTCTCAAGGGCGTAGGACTAATTATAGTCTCTCCCTTGATACAAAATTTCGATGGCGCATCATATTAATAAAGATTCGAATTTTGTTGTGTGATTTCAGTGGCGTCACCAATTTATGTGTCGAAAATTTGAACTAACAATAACGTTAAAATATTAGCAATTTCCATCGAAACTAGACATTATTTGAAAAATTCTTTCAACTAAAAGTTGTTTCTTCTTTTATTCTCTACAGCTTTTGGTTGAAACTTTTTTCCCCACAACCCTTAATTTCGGAGATATAAAAAACCACCCTTAGAATTAATTATCTTTCATACTAATAAAAATTATGGGGATTTTCATTAAATATACGTTTAGCCTGAGGTCCTAGAAGCTTAATACAAAATTTCAGCAAAATCGAAGCTTTATTATTTGTAAAAAATAATAAAAATTGAGATAACAATGTTATCTCCCTAATTCGATATCGTTGAATTAGAAAATTCTAGTTAAAAAATTATTTGGGCCTTAGTTTTTGGGTAAATTACTCATTAATGTTTTAAAAATTCTTATAGGATGGATGTCAAACTAATATGAACCTTAAGTAAATATAATTTAAGATTTAATATCGCATACATGACCGTAACACAACTGCAAACAAAACATGATAGTTTTTTAAGTTTATTGCCAAATCTAGAAAGTATTTGATAAAATCTTTCAAATAAAAGATAAATATTATTTAATTCTCTACATATTTTACTTGAAACTTTTTTCTCTGCAACCCTTAACTTTGGAGATACGAGAAACCACCCTTAAAGTGAAATATCTACCCTACTAATGCAAATTTTGGGGTCGTCCGCGGACTTCGCATCGAATATGACGCCGTAGAACATGCTTGCAAAATTTCAGCGAAATAGCATATATGGGTACCAATTAGGTGTTTCAAATCCATGGACTAACCCCTTACCATCTTATTTATCGTTAAATTAAAGTATCTCCGATCGCGCTGAAATTTTGCATGCATGTTCTAGGGCTTTATATTCGATGCGGAATCGGGAACGAGGCCAAAATATTCATTAGTAGGGTAGATATTTCACTTTAAGGGTGGTTTTCTGTAACTCCGAAGTTAAGGGTTGTAGAGAAAAATGTTTCAACCAAAAGCTGTAGAGAATAAAATAATAAGCTACTTTTATTTGAAACATTTCATTAAAAAACCTCATAGTTTTGAAAAAAAGTTAAAAAACTATTGCTTTTTTATGTATCTTTGTTCATGTATTGTATTCGATTTTTTATCTAATGTTACATGTATTTAGGGTTCACTTTAGTTTCACATTCTTCCTATTGTGATTAATAAAATATTAATTAGAAATTTACATAAAAACTATGGCTTAATTAATTTTTTCAATAGAATTTTCGAAATCGACGATATCAAGTTAGGGAGATAACGTTGTTATCTCAAATTTTATTATTTTTTATTATTAATAAAGCTTCGATTTTGCTGAAATTTTTTATTAAGCTTTTAGGTCCTCAGGTTAAATGTATATTTTATGAAAATCCCCTAAATTTTTATTAGTATAAAAGATAATTCACTTTGAAGGTGGTTTTTTTATATCTCCGTAATTAAGGGTTGTAGAGAAAAAAGTTTCAACGAAAAGATGTAGAGAAAAATAAAAGAAACAACTCTTATTTGAAAGATTTCTTCAAATAAAGTCTAGTTTTTGTGTAAATCGCTAAATTATGAATGATATTTTTAGTTCAGCTTTGTGCCACATGAAGTGGTGACGCCACTGAAATTACTATTACAATATTTCTTATTCTTAAAGAATAAATATCTTTTAAAAAGATTTATTGTAAAATAATCAATTTAAAACATAGTTTTTATTATTTAAAATAATTAAATAAATAAAATAAAACCGTGAAAAATAGAGCAAAAGTAACGAAATCCCGCCGACCCCTCATAGAACCCTTGAAAAATCGACCGTTTCCTATCCCATGGCGAAGTTTAAAGGGCGTAGGGCAACTATTTAGCCCAAGTAATACGCACTATCATAGGTTTTTCATATTAGGATGTTGTAATTAATTAATTTCAATCATAATTGACCGTATATTAAATAAATAAACAATAACATATAGTAAACAATGGGATATTACAAAAATTAATGGAGTTTTGCCCTTAAAATATTTGGAAAACTTTACAGTGAAATATCTCGAAAACCATAAGAAATAGAGCAAAAATAACGAAATTTCGCCCCCCTAGGATCTACCCCTGTAAGCGACCCTTCTCTATCACCTAGCAAAGTCTCAAGGGCGTAGGACTAATTATAGTCTCTCCCTTGATACAAAATTTCGATGGCGCATCATATTAATAAAGATTCGAATTTTGTTGTGTGATTTCAGTGGCGTCACCAATTTATGTGTCGAAAATTTGAACTAACAATAACGTTAAAATATTAGCAATTTCCATCGAAACTAGACATTATTTGAAAAATTCTTTCAACTAAAAGTTGTTTCTTCTTTTATTCTCTACAGCTTTTGGTTGAAACTTTTTTCCCCACAACCCTTAATTTCGGAGATATAAAAAACCACCCTTAGAATTAATTATCTTTCATACTAATAAAAATTATGGGGATTTTCATTAAATATACGTTTAGCCTGAGGTCCTAGAAGCTTAATACAAAATTTCAGCAAAATCGAAGCTTTATTATTTGTAAAAAATAATAAAAATTGAGATAACAATGTTATCTCCCTAATTCGATATCGTTGAATTAGAAAATTCTAGTTAAAAAATTATTTGGGCCTTAGTTTTTGGGTAAATTACTCATTAATGTTTTAAAAATTCTTATAGGATGGATGTCAAACTAATATGAACCTTAAGTAAATATAATTTAAGATTTAATATCGCATACATGACCGTAACACAACTGCAAACAAAACATGATAGTTTTTTAAGTTTATTGCCAAATCTAGAAAGTATTTGATAAAATCTTTCAAATAAAAGATAAATATTATTTAATTCTCTACATATTTTACTTGAAACTTTTTTCTCTGCAACCCTTAACTTTGGAGATACGAGAAACCACCCTTAAAGTGAAATATCTACCCTACTAATGCAAATTTTGGGGTCGTCCGCGGACTTCGCATCGAATATGACGCCGTAGAACATGCTTGCAAAATTTCAGCGAAATAGCATATATGGGTACCAATTAGGTGTTTCAAATCCATGGACTAACCCCTTACCATCTTATTTATCGGTAAATTAAAGTATCTCCGATCGCGCTGAAATTTTGCATGCATGTTCTAGGGCTTTATATTCGATGCGGAACCGGGAACGAGGCCAAAATATTCATTAGTAGGGTAGATATTTCACTTTAAGGGTGGTTTTCTGTAACTCCGAAGTTAAGGGTTGTAGAGAAAAATGTTTCAACCAAAAGCTGTAGAGAATAAAATAATAAGCTACTTTTATTTGAAACATTTCATTAAAAAACCTCATAGTTTTGAAAAAAAGTTAAAAAACTATTGCTTTTTTATGTATCTTTGTTCATGTATTGTATTCGATTTTTTATCTAATGTTACATGTATTTAGGGTTCACTTTAGTTTCACATTCTTCCTATTGTGATTAGTAAAATATTAATTAGAAATTTACATAAAAACTATGGCTTAATTAATTTTTTCAATAGAATTTTCGAAATCGACGATATCAAGTTAGGGAGATAACGTTGTTATCTCAAATTTTATTATTTTTTATTATTAATAAAGCTTCGATTTTGCTGAAATTTTTTATTAAGCTTTTAGGTCCTCAGGTTAAATGTATATTTTATGAAAATCCCCTAAATTTTTATTAGTATAAAAGATAATTCACTTTGAAGGTGGTTTTTTTATATCTCCGTAATTAAGGGTTGTAGAGAAAAAAGTTTCAACGAAAAGATGTAGAGAAAAATAAAAGAAACAACTCTTATTTGAAAGATTTCTTCAAATAAAGTCTAGTTTTTGTGTAAATCGTTAAATTATGAATGATATTTTTAGTTCAGCTTTGTGCCACATGAAGTGGTGACGCCACTGAAATTACTATTACAATATTTCTTATTCTTAAAGAATAAATATCTTTTAAAAAGATTTATTGTAAAATAATCAATTTAAAACATAGTTTTTATTATTTAAAATAATTAAATAAATAAAATAAAACCGTGAAAAATAGAGCAAAAGTAACGAAATCCCGCCGACCCCTCATAGAACCCTTGAAAAATCGACCGTTTCCTATCCCATGGCGAAGTTTAAAGGGCGTAGGGCAACTATTTAGCCCAAGTAATACGCACTATCATAGGTTTTTCATATTAGGATGTTGTAATTAATTAATTTCAATCATAATTGACCGTATATTAAATAAATAAACAATAACATATAGTAAACAATGGGATATTACAAAAATTAATGGAGTTTTGCCCTTAAAATATTTGGAAAACTTTACAGTGAAATATCTCGAAAACCATAAGAAATAGAGCAAAAATAACGAAATTTCGCCCCCCTAGGATCTACCCCTGTAAGCGACCCTTCTCTATCACCTAGCAAAGTCTCAAGGGCGTAGGACTAATTATAGTCTCTCCCTTGATACAAAATTTCGATGGCGCATCATATTAATAAAGATTCGAATTTTGTTGTGTGATTTCAGTGGCGTCACCAATTTATGTGTCGAAAATTTGAACTAACAATAACGTTAAAATATTAGCAATTTCCATCGAAACTAGACATTATTTGAAAAATTCTTTCAACTAAAAGTTGTTTCTTCTTTTATTCTCTACAGCTTTTGGTTGAAACTTTTTTCCCCACAACCCTTAATTTCGGAGATATAAAAAACCACCCTTAGAATTAATTATCTTTCATACTAATAAAAATTATGGGGATTTTCATTAAATATACGTTTAGCCTGAGGTCCTAGAAGCTTAATACAAAATTTCAGCAAAATCGAAGCTTTATTATTTGTAAAAAATAATAAAAATTGAGATAACAATGTTATCTCCCTAATTCGATATCGTTGAATTAGAAAATTCTAGTTAAAAAATTATTTGGGCCTTAGTTTTTGGGTAAATTACTCATTAATGTTTTAAAAATTCTTATAGGATGGATGTCAAACTAATATGAACCTTAAGTAAATATAATTTAAGATTTAATATCGCATACATGACCGTAACACAACTGCAAACAAAACATGATAGTTTTTTAAGTTTATTGCCAAATCTAGAAAGTATTTGATAAAATCTTTCAAATAAAAGATAAATATTATTTAATTCTCTACATATTTTACTTGAAACTTTTTTCTCTGCAACCCTTAACTTTGGAGATACGAGAAACCACCCTTAAAGTGAAATATCTACCCTACTAATGCAAATTTTGGGGTCGTCCGCGGACTTCGCATCGAATATGACGCCGTAGAACATGTTTGCAAAATTTCAGCGAAATAGCATATATGGGTACCAATTAGGTGTTTCAAATCCATGGACTAACCCCTTACCATCTTATTTATCGGTAAATTAAAGTATCTCCGATCGCGCTGAAATTTTGCATGCATGTTCTAGGGCTTTATATTCGATGCGGAACCGGGAACGAGGCCAAAATATTCATTAGTAGGGTAGATATTTCACTTTAAGGGTGGTTTTCTGTAACTCCGAAGTTAAGGGTTGTAGAGAAAAATGTTTCAACCAAAAGCTGTAGAGAATAAAATAATAAGCTACTTTTATTTGAAACATTTCATTAAAAAACCTCATAGTTTTGAAAAAAAGTTAAAAAACTATTGCTTTTTTATGTATCTTTGTTCATGTATTGTATTCGATTTTTTATCTAATGTTACATGTATTTAGGGTTCACTTTAGTTTCACATTCTTCCTATTGTGATTAGTAAAATATTAATTAGAAATTTACATAAAAACTATGGCTTAATTAATTTTTTCAATAGAATTTTCGAAATCGACGATATCAAGTTAGGGAGATAACGTTGTTATCTCAAATTTTATTATTTTTTATTATTAATAAAGCTTCGATTTTGCTGAAATTTTTTATTAAGCTTTTAGGTCCTCAGGTTAAATGTATATTTTATGAAAATCCCCTAAATTTTTATTAGTATAAAAGATAATTCACTTTGAAGGTGGTTTTTTTATATCTCCGTAATTAAGGGTTGTAGAGAAAAAAGTTTCAACGAAAAGATGTAGAGAAAAATAAAAGAAACAACTCTTATTTGAAAGATTTCTTCAAATAAAGTCTAGTTTTTGTGTAAATCGTTAAATTATGAATGATATTTTTAGTTCAGCTTTGTGCCACATGAAGTGGTGACGCCACTGAAATTACTATTACAATATTTCTTATTCTTAAAGAATAAATATCTTTTAAAAAGATTTATTGTAAAATAATCAATTTAAAACATAGTTTTTATTATTTAAAATAATTAAATAAATAAAATAAAACCGTGAAAAATAGAGCAAAAGTAACGAAATCCCGCCGACCCCTCATAGAACCCTTGAAAAATCGACCGTTTCCTATCCCATGGCGAAGTTTAAAGGGCGTAGGGCAACTATTTAGCCCAAGTAATACGCACTATCATAGGTTTTTCATATTAGGATGTTGTAATTAATTAATTTCAATCATAATTGACCGTATATTAAATAAATAAACAATAACATATAGTAAACAATGGGATATTACAAAAATTAATGGAGTTTTGCCCTTAAAATATTTGGAAAACTTTACAGTGAAATATCTCGAAAACCATAAGAAATAGAGCAAAAATAACGAAATTTCGCCCCCCTAGGATCTACCCCTGTAAGCGACCCTTCTCTATCACCTAGCAAAGTCTCAAGGGCGTAGGACTAATTATAGTCTCTCCCTTGATACAAAATTTCGATGGCGCATCATATTAATAAAGATTCGAATTTTGTTGTGTGATTTCAGTGGCGTCACCAATTTATGTGTCGAAAATTTGAACTAACAATAACGTTAAAATATTAGCAATTTCCATCAAAACTAGACATTATTTGAAAAATTCTTTCAACTAAAAGTTGTTTCTTCTTTTATTCTCTACAGCTTTTGGTTGAAACTTTTTTCCCCACAACCCTTAATTTCGGAGATATAAAAAACCACCCTTAGAATTAATTATCTTTCATACTAATAAAAATTATGGGGATTTTCATTAAATATACGTTTAGCCTGAGGTCCTAGAAGCTTAATACAAAATTTCAGCAAAATCGAAGCTTTATTATTTGTAAAAAATAATAAAAATTGAGATAACAATGTTATCTCCCTAATTCGATATCGTTGAATTAGAAAATTCTAGTTAAAAAATTATTTGGGCCTTAGTTTTTGGGTAAATTACTCATTAATGTTTTAAAAATTCTTATAGGATGGATGTCAAACTAATATGAACCTTAAGTAAATATAATTTAAGATTTAATATCGCATACATGACCGTAACACAACTGCAAACAAAACATGATAGTTTTTTAAGTTTATTGCCAAATCTAGAAAGTATTTGATAAAATCTTTCAAATAAAAGATAAATATTATTTAATTCTCTACATATTTTACTTGAAACTTTTTTCTCTGCAACCCTTAACTTTGGAGATACGAGAAACCACCCTTAAAGTGAAATATCTACCCTACTAATGCAAATTTTGGGGTCGTCCGCGGACTTCGCATCGAATATGACGCCGTAGAACATGCTTGCAAAATTTCAGCGAAATAGCATATATGGGTACCAATTAGGTGTTTCAAATCCATGGACTAACCCCTTACCATCTTATTTATCGGTAAATTAAAGTATCTCCGATCGCGCTGAAATTTTGCATGCATGTTCTAGGGCTTTATATTCGATGCGGAACCGGGAACGAGGCCAAAATATTCATTAGTAGGGTAGATATTTCACTTTAAGGGTGGTTTTCTGTAACTCCGAAGTTAAGGGTTGTAGAGAAAAATGTTTCAACCAAAAGCTGTAGAGAATAAAATAATAAGCTACTTTTATTTGAAACATTTCATTAAAAAACCTCATAGTTTTGAAAAAAAGTTAAAAAACTATTGCTTTTTTATGTATCTTTGTTCATGTATTGTATTCGATTTTTTATCTAATGTTACATGTATTTAGGGTTCACTTTAGTTTCACATTCTTCCTATTGTGATTAATAAAATATTAATTAGAAATTTACATAAAAACTATGGCTTAATTAATTTTTTCAATAGAATTTTCGAAATCGACGATATCAAGTTAGGGAGATAACGTTGTTATCTCAAATTTTATTATTTTTTATTATTAATAAAGCTTCGATTTTGCTGAAATTTTTTATTAAGCTTTTAGGTCCTCAGGTTAAATGTATATTTTATGAAAATCCCCTAAATTTTTATTAGTATAAAAGATAATTCACTTTGAAGGTGGTTTTTTTATATCTCCGTAATTAAGGGTTGTAGAGAAAAAAGTTTCAACGAAAAGATGTAGAGAAAAATAAAAGAAACAACTCTTATTTGAAAGATTTCTTCAAATAAAGTCTAGTTTTTGTGTAAATCGCTAAATTATGAATGATATTTTTAGTTCAGCTTTGTGCCACATGAAGTGGTGACGCCACTGAAATTACTATTACAATATTTCTTATTCTTAAAGAATAAATATCTTTTAAAAAGATTTATTGTAAAATAATCAATTTAAAACATAGTTTTTATTATTTAAAATAATTAAATAAATAAAATAAAACCGTGAAAAATAGAGCAAAAGTAACGAAATCCCGCCGACCCCTCATAGAACCCTTGAAAAATCGACCGTTTCCTATCCCATGGCGAAGTTTAAAGGGCGTAGGGCAACTATTTAGCCCAAGTAATACGCACTATCATAGGTTTTTCATATTAGGATGTTGTAATTAATTAATTTCAATCATAATTGACCGTATATTAAATAAATAAACAATAACATATAGTAAACAATGGGATATTACAAAAATTAATAGAGTTTTGCCCTTAAAATATTTGGAAAACTTTACAGTGAAATATCTCGAAAACCATAAGAAATAGAGCAAAAATAACGAAATTTCGCCCCCCTAGGATCTACCCCTGTAAGCGACCCTTCTCTATCACCTAGCAAAGTCTCAAGGGCGTAGGACTAATTATAGTCTCTCCCTTGATACAAAATTTCGATGGCGCATCATATTAATAAAGATTCGAATTTTGTTGTGTGATTTCAGTGGCGTCACCAATTTATGTGTCGAAAATTTGAACTAACAATAACGTTAAAATATTAGCAATTTCCATCGAAACTAGACATTATTTGAAAAATTCTTTCAACTAAAAGTTGTTTCTTCTTTTATTCTCTACAGCTTTTGGTTGAAACTTTTTTCCCCACAACCCTTAATTTCGGAGATATAAAAAACCACCCTTAGAATTAATTATCTTTCATACTAATAAAAATTATGGGGATTTTCATTAAATATACGTTTAGCCTGAGGTCCTAGAAGCTTAATACAAAATTTCAGCAAAATCGAAGCTTTATTATTTGTAAAAAATAATAAAAATTGAGATAACAATGTTATCTCCCTAATTCGATATCGTTGAATTAGAAAATTCTAGTTAAAAAATTATTTGGGCCTTAGTTTTTGGGTAAATTACTCATTAATGTTTTAAAAATTCTTATAGGATGGATGTCAAACTAATATGAACCTTAAGTAAATATAATTTAAGATTTAATATCGCATACATGACCGTAACACAACTGCAAACAAAACATGATAGTTTTTTAAGTTTATTGCCAAATCTAGAAAGTATTTGATAAAATCTTTCAAATAAAAGATAAATATTATTTAATTCTCTACATATTTTACTTGAAACTTTTTTCTCTGCAACCCTTAACTTTGGAGATACGAGAAACCACCCTTAAAGTGAAATATCTACCCTACTAATGCAAATTTTGGGGTCGTCCGCGGACTTCGCATCGAATATGACGCCTTAGAACATGCTTGCAAAATTTCAGCGAAATAGCATATATGGGTACCAATTAGGTGTTTCAAATCCATGGACTAACCCCTTACCATCTTATTTATCGTTAAATTAAAGTATCTCCGATCGCGCTGAAATTTTGCATGCATGTTCTAGGGCTTTATATTCGATGCGGAACCGGGAACGAGGCCAAAATATTCATTAGTAGGGTAGATATTTCACTTTAAGGGTGGTTTTCTGTAACTCCGAAGTTAAGGGTTGTAGAGAAAAATGTTTCAACCAAAAGCTGTAGAGAATAAAATAATAAGCTACTTTTATTTGAAACATTTCATTAAAAAACCTCATAGTTTTGAAAAAAAGTTAAAAAACTATTGCTTTTTTATGTATCTTTGTTCATGTATTGTATTCGATTTTTTATCTAATGTTACATGTATTTAGGGTTCACTTTAGTTTCACATTCTTCCTATTGTGATTAATAAAATATTAATTAGAAATTTACATAAAAACTATGGCTTAATTAATTTTTTCAATAGAATTTTCGAAATCGACGATATCAAGTTAGGGAGATAACGTTGTTATCTCAAATTTTATTATTTTTTATTATTAATAAAGCTTCGATTTTGCTGAAATTTTTTATTAAGCTTTTAGGTCTTCAGGTTAAATGTATATTTTATGAAAATCCCCTAAATTTTTATTAGTATAAAAGATAATTCACTTTGAAGGTGGTTTTTTTATATCTCCGTAATTAAGGGTTGTAGAGAAAAAAGTTTCAACGAAAAGATGTAGAGAAAAATAAAAGAAACAACTCTTATTTGAAAGATTTCTTCAAATAAAGTCTAGTTTTTGTGTAAATCGCTAAATTATGAATGATATTTTTAGTTCAGCTTTGTGCCACATGAAGTGGTGACGCCACTGAAATTACTATTACAATATTTCTTATTCTTAAAGAATAAATATCTTTTAAAAAGATTTATTGTAAAATAATCAATTTAAAACATAGTTTTTATTATTTAAAATAATTAAATAAATAAAATAAAACCGTGAAAAATAGAGCAAAAGTAACGAAATCCCGCCGACCCCTCATAGAACCCTTGAAAAATCGACCGTTTCCTATCCCATGGCGAAGTTTAAAGGGCGTAGGGCAACTATTTAGCCCAAGTAATACGCACTATCATAGGTTTTTCATATTAGGATGTTGTAATTAATTAATTTCAATCATAATTGACCGTATATTAAATAAATAAACAATAACATATAGTAAACAATGGGATATTACAAAAATTAATGGAGTTTTGCCCTTAAAATATTTGGAAAACTTTACAGTGAAATATCTCGAAAACCATAAGAAATAGAGCAAAAATAACGAAATTTCGCCCCCCTAGGATCTACCCCTGTAAGCGACCCTTCTCTATCACCTAGCAAAGTCTCAAGGGCGTAGGACTAATTATAGTCTCTCCCTTGATACAAAATTTCGATGGCGCATCATATTAATAAAGATTCGAATTTTGTTGTGTGATTTCAGTGGCGTCACCAATTTATGTGTCGAAAATTTGAACTAACAATAACGTTAAATTATTAGCAATTTCCATCGAAACTAGACATTATTTGAAAAATTCTTTCAACTAAAAGTTGTTTCTTCTTTTATTCTCTACAGCTTTTGGTTGAAACTTTTTTCCCCACAACCCTTAATTTCGGAGATATAAAAAACCACCCTTAGAATTAATTATCTTTCATACTAATAAAAATTATGGGGATTTTCATTAAATATACGTTTAGCCTGAGGTCCTAGAAGCTTAATACAAAATTTCAGCAAAATC
Organism: Pterostichus niger; assembly: GCA_947425015.1. Taxonomy (NCBI): domain Eukaryota; kingdom Metazoa; phylum Arthropoda; class Insecta; order Coleoptera; family Carabidae; genus Pterostichus; species Pterostichus niger. The sequence goes on from OX380350.1 coordinate 4,375,962, forward strand.
GAAGCTTTATTATTTGTAAAAAATAATAAAAATTGAGATAACAATGTTATCTCCCTAATTCGATATCGTTGAATTAGAAAATTCTAGTTAAAAAATTATTTGGGCCTTAGTTTTTGGGTAAATTACTCATTAATGTTTTAAAAATTCTTATAGGATGGATGTCAAACTAATATGAACCTTAAGTAAATATAATTTAAGATTTAATATCGCATACATGACCGTAACACAACTGCAAACAAAACATGATAGTTTTTTAAGTTTATTGCCAAATCTAGAAAGTATTTGATAAAATCTTTCAAATAAAAGATAAATATTATTTAATTCTCTACATATTTTACTTGAAACTTTTTTCTCTGCAACCCTTAACTTTGGAGATACGAGAAACCACCCTTAAAGTGAAATATCTACCCTACTAATGCAAATTTTGGGGTCGTCCGCGGACTTCGCATCGAATATGACGCCGTAGAACATGCTTGCAAAATTTCAGCGAAATAGCATATATGGGTACCAATTAGGTGTTTCAAATCCATGGACTAACCCCTTACCATCTTATTTATCGTTAAATTAAAGTATCTCCGATCGCGCTGAAATTTTGCATGCATGTTCTAGGGCTTTATATTCGATGCGGAACCGGGAACGAGGCCAAAATATTCATTAGTAGGGTAGATATTTCACTTTAAGGGTGGTTTTCTGTAACTCCGAAGTTAAGGGTTGTAGAGAAAAATGTTTCAACCAAAAGCTGTAGAGAATAAAATAATAAGCTACTTTTATTTGAAACATTTCATTAAAAAACCTCATAGTTTTGAAAAAAAGTTAAAAAACTATTGCTTTTTTATGTATCTTTGTTCATGTATTGTATTCGATTTTTTATCTAATGTTACATGTATTTAGGGTTCACTTTAGTTTCACATTCTTCCTATTGTGATTAATAAAATATTAATTAGAAATTTACATAAAAACTATGGCTTAATTAATTTTTTCAATAGAATTTTCGAAATCGACGATATCAAGTTAGGGAGATAACGTTGTTATCTCAAATTTTATTATTTTTTATTATTAATAAAGCTTCGATTTTGCTGAAATTTTTTATTAAGCTTTTAGGTCCTCAGGTTAAATGTATATTTTATGAAAATCCCCTAAATTTTTATTAGTATAAAAGATAATTCACTTTGAAGGTGGTTTTTTTATATCTCCGTAATTAAGGGTTGTAGAGAAAAAAGTTTCAACGAAAAGATGTAGAGAAAAATAAAAGAAACAACTCTTATTTGAAAGATTTCTTCAAATAAAGTCTAGTTTTTGTGTAAATCGCTAAATTATGAATGATATTTTTAGTTCAGCTTTGTGCCACATGAAGTGGTGACGCCACTGAAATTACTATTACAATATTTCTTATTCTTAAAGAATAAATATCTTTTAAAAAGATTTATTGTAAAATAATCAATTTAAAACATAGTTTTTATTATTTAAAATAATTAAATAAATAAAATAAAACCGTGAAAAATAGAGCAAAAGTAACGAAATCCCGCCGACCCCTCATAGAACCCTTGAAAAATCGACCGTTTCTTATCCCATGGCGAAGTTTAAAGGGCGTAGGGCAACTATTTAGCCCAAGTAATACGCACTATCATAGGTTTTTCATATTAGGATGTTGTAATTAATTAATTTCAATCATAATTGACCGTATATTAAATAAATAAACAATAACATATAGTAAACAATGGGATATTACAAAAATTAATGGAGTTTTGCCCTTAAAATATTTGGAAAACTTTACAGTGAAATATCTCGAAAACCATAAGAAATAGAGCAAAAATAACGAAATTTCGCCCCCCTAGGATCTACCCCTGTAAGCGACCCTTCTCTATCACCTAGCAAAGTCTCAAGGGCGTAGGACTAATTATAGTCTCTCCCTTGATACAAAATTTCGATGGCGCATCATATTAATAAAGATTCGAATTTTGTTGTGTGATTTCAGTGGCGTCACCAATTTATGTGTCGAAAATTTGAACTAACAATAACGTTAAAATATTAGCAATTTCCATCGAAACTAGACATTATTTGAAAAATTCTTTCAACTAAAAGTTGTTTCTTCTTTTATTCTCTACAGCTTTTGGTTGAAACTTTTTTCCCCACAACCCTTAATTTCGGAGATATAAAAAACCACCCTTAGAATTAATTATCTTTCATACTAATAAAAATTATGGGGATTTTCATTAAATATACGTTTAGCCTGAGGTCCTAGAAGCTTAATACAAAATTTCAGCAAAATCGAAGCTTTATTATTTGTAAAAAATAATAAAAATTGAGATAACAATGTTATCTCCCTAATTCGATATCGTTGAATTAGAAAATTCTAGTTAAAAAATTATTTGGGCCTTAGTTTTTGGGTAAATTACTCATTAATGTTTTAAAAATTCTTATAGGATGGATGTCAAACTAATATGAACCTTAAGTAAATATAATTTAAGATTTAATATCGCATACATGACCGTAACACAACTGCAAACAAAACATGATAGTTTTTTAAGTTTATTGCCAAATCTAGAAAGTATTTGATAAAATCTTTCAAATAAAAGATAAATATTATTTAATTCTCTACATATTTTACTTGAAACTTTTTTCTCTGCAACCCTTAACTTTGGAGATACGAGAAACCACCCTTAAAGTGAAATATCTACCCTACTAATGCAAATTTTGGGGTCGTCCGCGGACTTCGCATCGAATATGACGCCGTAGAACATGCTTGCAAAATTTCAGCGAAATAGCATATATGGGTACCAATTAGGTGTTTCAAATCCATGGACTAACCCCTTACCATCTTATTTATCGGTAAATTAAAGTATCTCCGATCGCGCTGAAATTTTGCATGCATGTTCTAGGGCTTTATATTCGATGCGGAACCGGGAACG